>PKRV01001004.1:108981-123871 GCA_003709505.1 Hyphantria cunea
AAAAAAAAAAAAAAAGGTAAATGTGAGGAACCTTAAACGTATTATTGCAAAATTAAGGAACCTCACGAAACTATACTTGTTTATTGGATTAAAAGGAGTCGAACTCGACCAGGACCATTAGTTTATGAAACTGTAGTGATCCTACAAATATATTTGAACTTATTCCTGTGTAAAGAGAGCATTATTGATATTATTTATCTTATATCCTGTTAGGTAGAAAAAAAAGAACTTTGCGGCCACACTCCTCGCCGATTCGGTAAGTTTTCAATTATATGCGGATATTTTGGAACGAATTATGCCTAGAGCAGATAAAATCTAAATTTAACATATGGGTCGTTGCCGATGGAGCTTCAGGAGGAGAAGTATATACAGTTTTAGAATTTTTATCTTTTTAAACCTATTGGCTTAGAAGTGAACACTGACAAATCAGAAATTTTTATTTGTGATGACACAGATAAAGCCTCGACTATACAAAAATTTCATTAATTGACACCTAACCTCAATTTTTTAGTAAAAAAGTCTTGGAAGATGGTTTTCAGACTTTGATAGAGGACAAAAAGAAAAATTATGTTGCATATTCGTATCTCTTACTTAAAATTAATATCCGTTTGGCTTTTACCATTATTTATCATGTCTTTTTGTCCCTAATTTTACACATGCGCTTCGGTTATCGCCCTTTTGAAAATATTCATCACTTTTAGACAAAATTAAACAAAACGCGCCCAGAAAAGTTGTGAATGTGGCTTTGAACAATCAAACCTGGCTCCAAGCATCGCTACCAGTTCGTTTAGATGATCTTGGAGTACGCAAAATTGTAGACGTCAGTCTTCCAGCATTTTGTCTTCGGTTCACAGAGTTAACAGGAAAATTGAGATTGTTTATGAAAATAAATACGTGTATGTCTAAAAGTAAGGAGGTTGCTTCACCATCAAAATTAGGTAGTAGTTACCCGTGATTGTTATTGTAAAGGTACTAAAAAAACTGCGGCTAACACCGCGAGGCAAACTATAGGTAGCTATAATATTGTAATAATAGATAGACTTCACTAAAGTATATTCTATTTTAGAGTATCCGTTAGAAGGCTCACTAAAACGCTTATGTTAATTTTTCGAGTTCATAAGTGAATGCTGAGATCTATCAACACTTTAAGTTGAACAAACATCTTTGGTCTGCACTCTGCACATTTAACATGTTTTTGAGGATCTTTATTAGTAACCGGGTAATCACAACACATCTCTAGAGTTAATAATATCTTTTATAGCAATTGTCAAATAAAGGAAAGAAAAACCCAAAGTCCTTCATCCGGTTCTGTGATTCCGGCATCATCGCGTCAAACGTTTATGCCGTCCCCAATACCAAAGGAGTTGTTTACGCTTCCGGCGCCGGCCTCGCCGGGACGCTACGTCGGAGGCAGCCCGACGCTTGCTCCCGTTGAGTTAGTGTGCTGTTACTGTTATATCATCAGTCGCAAGTTGTTTTTTTCTATATATGCATACGATGAAGCTCAGTTTTAAATGTAGACATTTCAGAATTGTTACCATGATAAGTAAAGTCTATCATTTTTTTTATCAGGTTTTTATAAAACCATTTGTATGTGACACGACTGAAAACAGAGCGAAAACACAACAATTTGTATTTTATCTCAACATGGGGACCAAGCGACCCATCACCTGAGTGTATCGGTCGGAGACAGCTTGGTATCACTCAGGGCGAGTGTATACTTTGATCATGTTGACCCGAGATTTATTGACCCTTGTGTTTCAGAGTGAAGAGCGCGATGTCCTCCAACAAGGCGTACTTTTCATCACGACCGCCGCCCATGCCCCTGTTGCTTGTGCCTGCCTCCGTCCCTTCGTCTGTTGCTGTCATATTCGCTTGCAATAATAATGTTACAGTAAAAATATTTATTACTTCTTTTGTTTTTTTATATTCAACTTAAATTTCACTTTAATATATAATTTGATCTGTTTTAATCTGTATTTTGTTCCAAAAGTTTCTTGATTGACAGAAAGAGCCAATAGAACAGAAGGTGGAAATCGTACGCACCGTACTGCATGAGGTGATTGGTGCATTACCGCTGTCTGGTGTGACGATAGAGCGCTGTTCGGACTGGGCTCGCACCGACAACGAGTCCAGTTACAAACATTCCAGGTACCTCTCCCCTTTATTAATGTACATTATTATAATCTAAGAGGTCCCGTTTAACACCTATGACAGACTGAAAAATATATGAATCTTGCTCGTAGTTCTTCTCGTAGACCCCCTAGGGGTCCCGAGGTAACCTTTCCAGGTTTAAAACCTGTCTATGTGGTCTCAGCGCCGCCTGCATCTACAGGTAGGTCCTTGGGGTGGGCCCAATGGGCCGATTAGTATTTCCGGGGTGTTGGTGGGATGGGTGTATCCAACGGGATCGTGTCTTCGTGGGTAGGCCCCACAGGGTGAACGACCTGCTAGTAACGCCCGAGTCTAGTCAAGTATGATGACCTGTGCGTGGCGAGGTCGAGCTCCTAGGGGTATGGACCCTGAGAAGCGCCCGTCAACCAGCACTAGGTCGGGAGTTGTAGATGATTTGGTAGGGGTTGCTGAGGAGACGAGGTCTCATGGCAGGCCGTACCTGTCCGGCGGCCGCGATGATAGGGGCGAGTTCCCGCAAGTGGCGGGCTATAATAGAATTAATGGGTGTCAAAGATTCTTGAGATATATATTAGCATAATTTCTTTATATTTACAAATTGATTATAGATGTACGCACAGAACAGAAAGATAAGTAGAAATGATATGTGTAATAATTTACATACATACATTAAATGCAATACGTCTAATTGTCGACCCGTTGGTATAGTGTTTTGCGATCCTGACTGCTGGGTCAGAGTTCGTGAATTCGATTCCCACCCTATTAGGACTAAAATAACTATAATATGTCTAAATTTAGTAACACGTTTTATATGTTTACAAGAATTTTGCTTTCCTAGTATAGCCTGCCTAATTTGTGGTTATTATTTATTATTTTTTATTATTGTAAGTCAAATCATTGGAAATCCATTGCAATTTTAATAATTAGAAACACACATTATTATTTACAAAATGCTTTATAGCATATTATTGGTTTAATAACAAATCTCTAATAATAGATAATTAACTCTATTGCATTATATTGACAATAATAGGGTGGCAATCTGATCACTGTGTCCACGTTGCTTTGCTGTTTCCTCCAGTAAATATACTGGCTCCCTCGGTTTGTGTAAGCCACCAGGCCAAGCAGTTCGCACTTGAGCATTCTCATGTCGGCATTTACGCCTTCGTTTATGAGCCACTATATTATATCGGCTTTTTTGTTTGCCGTCAAGTTACGTAGAATGATAGGATGCATTTCCATTATTATTATATGAGGATCATCCAGGTTGTCCACCATTTTATAAAACCATTCCGGAAGTTTCGGAGTCTATCTCTTCGTGATACTCATTCGTTTTTTGCATTTAAATGTCAATAATCAGTTTGGCACAAAACCTTGGGCAGAACCTGCGTAGAAAATTATCAGTCTCTCCCCTGTTCCTTATGGGACTTTTGTAGACGATTGGGTAGTATTATCGTTCCATGTTTTTTAATAGTTTGTTTGGCATTCAACCAAGTTTTTCAGACACAACTTTTTCGTTTGAGGGCAATTTCCCATATGTCCGACCAAGGTAAAATTAAACAAACATCTATCATTTTCAGTGTTCCTTTTGTGTTACTTTTTATTACTTCAAATTAAAATTTGTAAATATACAAATTTTAATTTGAAGTAATAAAAAGTCTTAAAATTTTCGGAAAACGCTTGTATTTTAGGCACTTTTGTTTTACATGTAGTTTTTTTTAATATTCTTACAATTTTTAAAATCATTAAATTAAGAAAATAATATGTTCGTCATTACAAAGTTATGTCGATCAGAAAAATTTACATCTGTGATTGTACCCCTGTACAAGTGAGCATGATCTTTTTGACAGAATTCATACCCTTATAAGTACTTATACCCTTATAAATCAACTACACTCGGCCCCGAGAAATCGAAGACCACATCTGTAAATTTTAATATGCTTATTTCCTTCCACCAGTTTTATTTTTTTTATTTGGGATAACAAACAGTTGTTACAATTAAGCTTAATTACTGAAATAATATAATATCGTAGTTTGAATTTTTGTTAAAGCGTCACCGTTATCCACGGCTTTATAGACAATATTACTCAGTTTATTGTGAAACAGATAGAAAAAATAAAAAAATAAAAAATATGGAAAAGAAAAATTAATTGATAAAATATATATAAGCATACAAACCATACAACTAATTTTAAAACAAAACATATAACATGTGTCATATTCGGAATTCTGAATGTGTATTGACAATGTCATCGGGCAGTATGTGACTACAGACATCATGTCATGATGTCTGTGCGCGCGATTTATAACTGTTATTTATTTATTTATAGTACTTTATTTAAATTAAAAAAATATTTGTGAAAGTTAAGTACCAAGAGTTAGTCCTAAGTTATCAAGAGACATAGAACCAGTTTTAATTCCAGGTTATCTTCGGAGTCATCGTTGGTTGGTGCGAGCTTCAAGTGCCACGTCGCAACCCAAGCGCATACGAAGGAGTGAGTATACTGACTCTAAATGAGGTGTGCGGGACGGAGACGTTAGAATGACACGAGGTCGGTTTATGTCAGGAGCGCGGGCTCGAGCGCGAGCGTGGCGGGCAGCGCCGACGACTGGCTCGGCGGGGTGCGCGCGCTGCGCGACTCTCACGTGCGGCTCGTGCTGCGCCAGCTGCGCCACATCGACCGCCTCAACCGCGCGCTGGACCGCGTGCGTTACTCACCCGCCGCCAAATCGCCGAACACGATATGAGCCGCCCTGACCGCCCACCGCTACACACAAACACTGCTATGCTCTATACGTTTATATAATATTATACATTAATTTTAGTTTTGTTTTTTCCTTAAATGGTTTAACATTTTTTATAGAAGTCGGAAATCTACACATGTCACAATTTTGATCACAATTTAAAATTTAATTGATTTCTAAAATATATATAATACTTAAATATAAGTTGGGCCGACTCTTCGTTCAGAAATATCACTTTTTGTTGGTAAACGCAAAGTAATTGTACCGTGAACTGTACACCTCAATTAGGCGCCACCCATTTTTAACCAACTAAAAAGGAGGAGGTTCTCAATTCAATTGTATTATAACGCGTGAAGAACCAGGAAGCAGGAGCTTTTATTCCAATTTCATCACTACAATAGAATGCCTCAACTTTGAATTCATCAGTTGCAATTTCAGCGGCGAATTTTACCGCGGTATCTAATGCATCGTTCGTTACCTGTTGCACTTATTACAAATGTTCAACCTACAACTTGCGCTTTTCTTTCCAATAATCTATTAAATCGTACTCCGGAATCCCAACCGAAAGATTATTTTATGTGGTATGAAGTGCTCAAACGGAGAGTATGAAAATTTAACTTTTTTCTTCATGGAAATGAACTACACCATGGAGAAATTCAAGCCGCAATAGAATAAATCGCTTGAACAAATAGACAAAGTTTTCACTGCAGCTACGGAAAAGACAGTAATGCTCCGTAGACCACGGCCCGACATGATTTTAAATTAAACGCATCAATAATGTTCCTTAACAGATAATCTTTGACTGTATATAATTAGTCTTTAAAAAATGCAACTCCGTGATATATATCGTCGTTTAGGAACCGTCTTATAAAATCATTATAGAATATTTGTCTCCCGAATTTGAGGAAATCTGCTCAGCTATGAAGGTTTTTTTTATAATTGATCCCTTCGAAATACTTTCAATATTTCAACCTAAACATTTAACCCACACAGGATAAAAACTATTATCTGAAACACTATTTAGCAAATCGAGGACTTCGCGTATATTTACATTACAAACTGACTATTTTAAGAAGTCTTTCAGAATGTGTACGTTACACATACTGAAATACTTCTTTTTCGTTATAAATATCAACAAACCCATTATTCATTACTTAATGTAATTTATTAAAAAAAAGAAATCATAAATTGCTTTGAAAAGGCGTTCTCTGTTGCGTTTCGTTACGTTATAAATTTATATTTTTTCGAACATTTTTTAACACCCAACGCCATCTAGTCCCAAACTAAGCAAAGGACTGGTACTATGGGTACTAGACAACTGATATTAATACATATATAGTTTTTTTTGTGAATATATATATCTTATACATAGAAAAAACCCAAACCCTTAACAAATATTTGCAGATCATACAAACGTTTGGTCCGACTCAGGAATCGAATCTCTAGCACAGCAGTCACAGCAGAGGTAGAGGATTGTTTCTTTAACATGCAACAAATTTAAACTCCAACATAGTCCCTCGATAGGAATGCAAGCTTCTTTTTTTATGTAATAGCTTTTTCATGTAATATGTAAAAGTAGACGTATCGCTTGATGGTAAACGATTACCGCCACTCATGGAGACCCGCAACATCAGAGGTGTCACAAGTGCGTTGCTGGCCTTTGGGTATGGGGAGGGGGATGGTGGAGGGGTTGGAGTTTGGGCCTCCGGTATCCTCATTCACTCGGTGAAACACAACGCTAGCTCTGTTTCACACCGGTTCTGTGAGGCCGTGGTATCACTCCGGGCGAGCCAGCCCATTCGTGACGAAGCGTGGCTCTCCCATGTTGAAACAACTTGTAACTTCTAACAATAGTCTACCATATAATAGTTGGTCAACAGCGAAAAATATATTTTACAAAACTGTTCTCGCACAGAAGGTTACCGTAAAATGTCAGCGTTCATGCGGTCGTGTTTCGTTGGTAAGTGCGAAATCGGAGGCCCAATGATACTTCTGCATCATTGGGCCTCCTGCTTCTGCATTACTAGGCTGCCATGGTGTGGGTCATCATCCTGTACTATTGCATTGTCTGCATACACAATGAGTATGGTAAACACCACTTTTGGATTCTGCTTGTTTTCCATTAGGCAATGTAGTCATTTTGGCAGGGCCTAAAAATCTGAGGTAAAAAAATATTTTATTTGATATCATATTAAATAATCAAATTCTAGGTTTCACCTTTTACTGACAACCTGGGACATTACCCCCGAATTTTATATTAGTAGCTGAGAAGTGTCAATATGAAATATCTTTTCAAATGAATAACAAAGTGGCCATCACCAAACCTTGGAACTTGGTGCGTCATTACACACTCGTTATCAAGACTTCCGCCCCATAAAAAGCCAACATTAAACGGTTTATTTCTTTAATAAAGATTAGACCAGAGCCTATGGTGAATCCATGTTACCAGTTTGGGGCCTACGACAGGGCGTTTACCAGTTTTTAATGCTGCTAGCATTAAAAAAGCCACGTCATCTTTCAAAAACATCTATAACCAAAGGTTTATAAATGAGGGTAAGTGTTATTGTTTTAAGCTACATATATGTACATAAGCTAAAATATCATTTACACATTATTGACGTCATTAATAAAATAATAATGACGACAATAATGTGTAGTTGCAGTCATGGCACCTCCAATACAACAATACGTTTCTTGTTGGTTACCAATGATGGTTGGTTTGTATTACTATGACCGTATTTCCACTCACTTTCACTGATAATTCTTTCATAGTGCAAGCCGCAGCCTTGTAAAACTCGTTACCGGAAGCCTTAAGCCAGGCAAAATCAGCGAATACTTTTAAGATACTCGTCAAAGATCGACTAACTTTTGCCAGCCGCTTCGCTCGCATTTAAGCAAAAGTATCCTATGTTACTTCTAATACCTCCAAGAATATGTGTATAGTTTCATGATGATTGGTTAAGTGGTTTTTGCGTGAAAACGTAACAAACCAACTTACATTCATAATATTAGTAGTCCATCGATAGTCCATCTAAAGTTTGCCTGGATGAGATCTTAGTCTGCGATAAGGGCGCCCATTGTACCTCTGTTTCTATATGTTTTTATTCGCCATTCTGTCTACTTAATTATGCGTCTTACGGCTTACGCGTTGTGTTTGTTTTACTGCGTTATTATTCATATTGTTTTATATATTCCAGAAAGTGGCGTCCGCACAAAACATTTGGAACACATGTTTTTTGTGTAAGAGTTCAATATCTAATAACAGCGACAGGATATTCCTTTATTTTACATTCTTATCTGCCAGTTTTATTGAATTGATTTTTTTTTATAAAATAATGGGTTAGTTTTAATGTGATAACAACCTTACACCATTTCTACAGTGTGCCGTGATCTTTTTCTGATTGTTGAAATATAAATTTAAATTTTAGCATCCCAATTTCTAATCTATTCTATAATCTATTCTGGCATCTTTTGATAATAAAACAAAATAAAATATATAAATCTAAAGTGTCATACACCTGCATCTTCAGTACACCCATGCCGATGCTAAAACTTACATTTATCTAAAGTAAATAAACTGTTAACACTTTAGGAGAAACATAATCAAATAATAAAAATATTATAGGCGTCCGTGAAGCGGTGAAGATTCATAAAATAAAACGTTAATGTTAAAAAATGGTGCCGACCACCAGTTTTTTTTCCTTAAATGCTATTCTACATATCGTCAGTTTAGTGTTTACTCCGTTTCTATATATTAGCTATATCACTTCCCGCAATCTATCCAGCTTTCCTTTGGTCGTCCTATGTCGACTCTTTTCATCAATTCCCACACAAAAAACTTTCTTTCTTCACTATACTTTGCTCACCCGTATGCATCAAGTCTAAACTAGGATACTTTCAGCTTTCCTTTAATGTAGTAAACGTAAAAATTTTTCATCTTGCATCCTAGTTCCAAAACATAGCTATCCTAACATTTGCATTTCATCAGTACGTGGACAAACGAGGGACTTTTTAATACATCGATGATTCAAATGCCACTTTAAGGCCGATGTTCTCCTTTTAAATGATCCTTATTGCGAATTTAGTGACTCATTTTAAGGCAGCGTTGTGAAACAAATAAAAACCCATTTATTTTTGATTATATATATATATATATATTATTGATTATTTTTGATAACAAAAATAACAGCTACAGCAGCAGAACGGGACACTTTCTTTGTTGAAATAAGCTGAGCGAGGTCATATAAATAATTTCTAATTTTCATTCCTTATATGAAGGTGATTACGGTAGCAAATAACGCACGGCAACATCACTACAAACAGGAGGAGAATTTGAAACAAACCCTGTACCAACCCGTCTGGGCCGCGTGTTACAGCTGACCAAACCTCCTTAGGAGAGGCCTATATCCGGCAGTAGACCAATAAAGGCTCATCATTACAAACTTTTACTTTATTCTACCAACTTTTATAAACTTTTTCAATGAATTTATGGTCGTTTGGTTACAAGAATATCGCTAAATTATAGACTCCGTCCACTATGATAACCTGGGAGATTCATTTGGAATTTACTAATTCCCTAGGGGATCTTTTTGGGTTTCATTTCTATTTTGATCCTCCAGATGTATAATTTAGAAGTTTTTTAAAAAAAAACCAACGTTCATTTGCATCCCATGCTTAAAGCGATGGGTTACTTATTTGGATTTTTGTATACACTAAGCTTTCCTAAACAAGAATCCCCTAAATATTGATTTCTTCATTTTGTTTTAAAATAAATGGCTTATTAGGTTTTTAAAGACTTTTGAGTTGTGCATGTAAGTTGTGTAGTTCTTCTTCTTCTTTTGATGAATGGCAATCAGCCGGATCAGCTATTTCTGCCAATGTCAAGTATTTCAAGTCCTCAATTCTAAGTCTTCGAGTCTTCAAGTCTTCGTCGTGATGGAATTAATGATAAAAAATATAAAAAATGTAGATGACATGAAATGGGGACCGTTTTTCGCAAAAACAAAAACCGATCTCCAAGTTGTGTAGTTATAGTAGTTACTATGTAGATAAGATGTAGTTGGGTATCTCTAATGTATATATATATATATATATATATATAAATACACAATAATAGTAAACATTGACAGGGAGGCTTGCGACGGTGGTTGGGAAGGCACATATAACATTGCACGACATGGAGTTTGTGGGTCCCGACAAGCGCCTCCAAGAGTCATTGACACGTCGCATGACGATGCATAACTTGGAACCTTTCAGTCTACAGAACCAATGGGCCTACAGCCCAATAAACCCCGCCTTCTTGCACAGTAGTGGGCCGTCACGACGCTTCAGCGAACTCACCAGAAATACTTCAAAACTGCAGGTCCTCCATTTAATAAAGTTCATCGTGTACAGTATCCAAAGTAGATTGGAAGACTTTGATCCGATAGTGGCAAAGTATCACAACGATGAAAGGATTCGTATAGGCCATATATTTTGTAAGCTCGACTTGTGGCAAGCGCAAATGGTAAGGCTATTCTTCCAGATCAAGTCGAAGATGGAAAGTCGCTTTTTTAAACATTTGATAGTTTACCAGCACATTCTAGCTATTAATATCGACGTCACCTACACTACTGAGTTTCTTGTACGTATACAAAACGCTATTGGCAGCGGACACAGAAGCGCACATGAACAACAAGTGTACGAATATACAGAAATATTACAAAGTGATCAAGTACAAAATGAAATGGCGAAGTACAAAGATAGAAACCTTACAACAGATGAACTGAACGAGTTAAAAATGAAACTCGAAATTTACTTACTAAATACACAAACGTGAATTTCTATATTTATTTTATTTAGTACACGTATATTTGAAATTTCAACGATGCCCCCGTCGTCTCCGACCGAGCTGGCCATCGACGGGGGCGTGTGTTCCGCCCGCTGCGGGAATAGGCCCTCGACCAATTCCAGCTGGGCTGGAGAGTCTCGGTAAGGGGGGGGCCCGCCGTGCGGAGCTTCTGACGCACCGCAAGATATGGGCGACCCCAGGGGTCACGATCGAGACCCTCCAGCATCTTCTTTCGACTTTTGTCTTTGGCGCGGCAAATGGCCAGCTTCAGAGTCTTCCGCGCCTCGCGGTACTCCTCGTATAGCTGGCCCTCCTCGCCGTCTCCGCGGTGTCGCCGCCGGCTGCGGGTGTAGGACTTCCGGGCACGAGTACAGGCCGCATGGAGGTCCACCGACTCCTGTGACCACCAGTAGACCTCCTTCCGTGGAGGCCGACAACCTCGAATCCGGGGCATGGCCGCATCGCAGATCTGCGTAATCGCATTGCGGAAGCGGCCAGCCCCCATGTCGATCTCCTCGGTCGGGGCCTGCGGAGACAGCCAAGAGTGAATAATGGCCGCCTCCTCTAGTAGGTCCCTGACAAGCTTGGCGACAGCCCACCGCGGAAAGCGGGAGGATCGCCGCGCCACGTGACCCCTACTGGGGCCCTGGGACCGGGAGAGCTCGAATCGGATATATAAATGATCCGAGAGCGTCTCAACCTCATCCAGGACACACCAGTTCCTTACTCGTGCGGCGACTGCAGGGGTAGCGAACGAAAGGTCCACTATCGACCCCCCCTGCTGTCGCACGCACGTATTGGTGGAGCCTCTGTTTAACAAACAGAGGCCCACCGAGGCCGCCCACTCCACTACGGCCTCGCCCCTGGCGTCCGTCGCCGGGGAACCCCACGCGATGGATTTCGCGTTGAAGTCCCCCAGCACGAGGACGTGCCCAGACGCTAATCGCCGCATCGAGGTCTCCAGGTTGTTGAGGAAGACCTCGAAGTCGCTCAGACTCCGGTTGGGGGAGAAGTACACACCGTAAACGGTGATCCCCCCCCACTCGGCGGCAACATATCCATTGCCCTTGTCTTTTAGCGACAAGGGCGTGGAACGAGCCGCCGCGGAGCCGACGACTGCCACGGAGCCGTCCCAGTCACCCATCCAGTTTGGACGGGGAGGAACGTAGTAGGGCTCCGCGACTACGGCAACACCGATCGACCACTGCGCCATGGTTTGCAGGAAGAGATCCTGCGCCGCGGCGCAGTGGTTGAGGTTCGTCTGGACAAGGAGGCTGGAGACGTGGTCCATTACTGGATCGTCTCTACAGCCTCACCATGGGCGTCGATGTCGACGGACGGATGGCGTCGGGGGCAGCCAGGGTCGCTTGGCTAGCCGCCGACGTCTGACGAGAAGCGCGGGGAGGCCTGCAGCCCCCCTGGCCCATCTGGTGATTGGCAGGCTTATTGCCCGCCGCACACACAGGGCAGTGAGGGGCCGCAGAGCACTCTGCCGCCTTGTGCCCCGGTCGACCGCAGCGGAAACAGAGTCCGCTGCAGTCGAAGCAGCTCTCGCACCTCGTGCGAGTGTGTCCCGCGACAAGGCACTTATAGCACCTCATCGGTCTCGCCGCCAGGACTGTAATCCTGGCACTGACGAAGCCGATGAGGGCCCTGCCGGCGTCAGCCAAGACTTTGGCCGACGCTACGGGACAGCTCACCCACACGGAGTCGAGCCCTCCTGGACCGGGGCGGATGGTGCCGACCCTGACATTGTCCGCGTTGCACTTCATTTTCTCCTGGATCGCAACGCGGACATCGTCCTTACACCATCCGTGGCTGAGAATACCTCCTTCAGCTTCTCGGCGAATGTGTCCGCCGTCTTTGCGCCGTCGGCCCCGGGGAACTCGAGCTCCCGTTTGGGCGAGGCGCAAGCGGACCCCTGCCGACCCGAAATCAGCCGCGAGACTGTCCCGAGCCGTCTTAAAGACGGCCGCGTAGGACAGTCCGCCGCTTTCCGCCTCTGGTGACACCGTGGCCTCCACAGCCGCGGTCTTCGGCGGCTGCAGTTTCCGCGGCTTCCTCTGTGTGGCTTTTGCCACAGGTGGCGACTGCGGGCCAGAGGCTGCCTTTCGGGCAGCCTTTCTGGCCCGCTTCCGGGCCTTCTTGGACTTCTTGGCCCCCCCTACTACCTGCCAATCCTCATTAGAGGGTGCAGACGGGGAGGGGCCCAGCAGGGGTGTTGGAGTGGGGAGCGGAGGAAACTCCGCTCCAGCCCATGCCGTCGTTTTGGGCTCCGTCTTCTGGGCTGCTGTCTTGGATGGGGCCTTCGTCTTCGGCTTCCGTGTAGTGGCAGGGGCTTGTACCGAGGTCGCCGCTGCGTATGACACGCGACCCCCCACTACGGGAAGCAGGGTCGGTGCCGAGGCGACCTTCAGCCTCGGGGTCGCGAGCGGCGGGCGAACAACCGGGGCCGGTGGCAGCCTTGCCTCCAGACCGGCCATGCGTCCGTCCACCATACGCCAGCATGCGTCAAGGATCTGACGCAGGTGGGCGTCGGACATGCCGAAGTCAATTGGGCCCCCCTTCGACGCAGACAGGGCCGGGGCTGGGGTCGGCACTGGGTTCGGGGCTCGGGTCGGCACCGGGTTCGGGGCTCGGGTCGGTGCCGGGGCTGGGGCCGGTGTCAGGGTTGGTGTCGAGGCCGGAGCCCTTCGCCCAGAACGCTCCGCCCGAAATGGAGCGAACTGAGCGCTGAGCTCAGCCACCTGCCCCGTCAGACGTTCGTTGGCCGTCTGAAGGCGAGCCACGTCACCGATGAGAGTCTGTACGACCCCCGCCACTGCGGAGGAGGAGTCATTGAGGGCTTTTACAAAAGAGCCCTTCAGGTTAACGGATTTGGTGGCCACCTGGTTTATAATGGCCACCGCAACCTCCGCTTCTCCTGCATGGAGGACGGTGTTTGGGGGCTCAGAATCCCCTACCGTCAACTCCCTGACCTTCAGCAGGAGACCAGCTATCTCCTCCTCCGCTTGACTCTCGCCGTTCGCCCGAGCCTATCTATAGGATTCCGCCTTGCAAAAGGCGGAACCCGACGGGGCTGAGATTGGCGTACGTGACTTCCCTCTGGCGTTGCTGGGGATTTTAGGAGGCAGCATCTCGTGAGAGAAGTCTTTCTCCCCATCCTTGGAGCGACCTCGTTTACGGCTGTCTGCCTCCGTTTCATAGGCTCTACGGCCACTATAGAACCACAACCCGCGCCAGCCGCACGAATGCACGCGCCAGCTGTGGTGGATTTGAAACGCGTGCGTTCCGATCTTTTTCGGCTCCCAGCAGTCAGATCGACTTCTGGGAGCCTCACCGATATAGGCGTTCCAGATGCCATATCCCCAGTAGACGAACAGTCGTCTACCTTGCTGAACTGCCCCTTGGCATTCCTTTGCGTCCTCTTCCTCTCCATTTCCTGTCCATTTTCCTTGCCAGTTGTCGTTGTGTTGTTCCGGTCGTATTTTGTAATTAATTTATCATCTTCCATAATTAAACCCACGAGTAGGGGAGAACTAAAAGTCCGCCCGGGCAGAGATCCCCAATACCCGGGTAAGCGTAGGTTTGTAACCCAACCGAGGGGTCCGCAGGTCCCTGGCTGGGAGTGTGCTTGCGACTGAACTACCCATCAGCCGTGCATCCCCTGGTCACACACCAGAACACGGGATTCGGGGTAATTTTTTATAGAGGTTTTCTTCCTCGCGGTCCGGGCGGTTAAGCCAAGACCCACGATCCCAGTCGAGTCAGAGACTTGACCGAACTCGACGACCTAGTGGAATTACGTTGTAGCGGCGAGGGCAACACAAGACTAGTTCTCGTGTTACCCGCTCGGAGGCAGTGTGAGTGCACACTGAGCTCGCTCACTCGCACCTCCAACACGCCCTTTGCTAAAGCAGAGGGACGTTTAGAGCGCCTTCCGCGGCAGTCAAAATTCGACTCCGTCTGGTATCCCATTTGGTCTGGAGTCTCCCTCTGGGCCAATCCGGCATGAGTGGCTCTACCGGCGCAGCCCCAGAGATCATCGACCCACGCAATCTCCCACACGATGACAACTTAGGGATACAGTTGTGGGGGGAGGAGGTTCTGGCCTTGTTTTTTTTTTTACGTGCTGGAATGCCTTTACGCACTTCGCTCCCCCCCTGCGGGTACAGGGGGTTC
>PKRV01001004.1:125726-333760 GCA_003709505.1 Hyphantria cunea
GAAGTCGCTCTCCCCATCCTTGGAGCGACCTCGTTTACGGCTGTCTGCCTCCGTATCCATAGGCTCTACAGCCACTATAGCACCACAACCCGCGCCAGCCGCGCGAACGCACGCGCCAGCTGTGGTGGATTTGGAACGCGTCCGTTCCGATCTTCTTCGGCTCCCAGCAGTCTGATCGACTTCTGGGAGCCTCACCGATATAGGCGTTCCTGACGCCATATCCCCAGTAGACGAGCAATCGTCTACCTTGCTGAACTGCCCCTTGGCATTCCTTTGCGTCCTCTTCCTCTCCATGTCCTGTCCATTTTCGTTGCCAGTTGTCGTTGTAATAGAATCCGTGCCGTTTTTCTTTTTTAAATTTATATCAATATCCATTTGATACCCACGAGTTGGGGAGAACTAAAAGTCCACCCGGGCAGAGATCCCCAGTACCCGGGCAAGCGTAGGTTTATAACCCAACCGAGGGGTCCGCTGGTCCCTGGCTGGAGGTGTGCTTGCGACTGAACTACCCATCAGCCATGCATCCCCTGGTCACACACCAGAACACGGGATTCGGGGTAATTTTTATAGAGGTTTTCTTCCTCGCGGTCCGGGCGGTTAAGCCAAGACCCACGGTCCCAGTCGAGTCAGAGACTTGACCTAACTCGACAGCCTAGTGGGATTACGTTGTAGCGGCGAGGGCAACACAAGACTAGCTCCTGTGTTACCCGCTCGGAGGCAGGGTGAGTGCACACCGAGCTCGTCTCCTCGCACTTCTAATACGCCCTCTGCTAGAGCAGAGGGACGTCTAGAGTGCCCTCCGCGGCAGTCAAAATTCGACTCCGTCTGGTATCCCATTTGGTCTGGAGTCTCCCTCTGGGCCAATCCGGCATGAGTGGCTCTACCGGCACAGCCCCAGAGATCATCGACCCACGCAAGCCCCCACACGACGACAACGTAGGGATACAGTTGTGGGGGACCCTCTGAGGGAACCTAACCTAACCTAACCTAACCTAACCTAACCTAAAAACTAAGCAAAGTTTTAAACACTTATTGTGGAAACATTTTCTACACATTCTATTAGATCCACCTTGATACCATCGTACTGTCCCCATATAAAATTATATTGCGTGTATAGTATGTATTTGAATACGTGTTCATTATATGTATTAATGTAATTACTACTTATGGTTTAATTATTTATTATTGAGATATGATATCAACTTATGTTTAGTGCTGCTTCTGCACTTACCAACGAAACACGACAGCACGGACGCTATCATTTTATGTTGATCTTCTGTGCGAGGATAGTACTGTTCCTCCTGCAGAGTTTGCTGGCTTGGTATTACTGCAACAGGCCCCTTAGTCGGGTCCTATGTCTATATGGTGACGGATTAAGAATATGAAGTGTTACCACTATTGTTTATCACTTTACATTCTTAATTACAACATCTGCCTTGTGTTGGCTCTGCATCACCCTAAGGTCGACTGGTAGAAAATGCCTACCGCATTAAGTCCACATTTGTCACTACTAATGTGCATAAAGTTAAAATAAAAAAAAATGTGTGCGTGTACTAGTGTACACACGTAAGAAGTGAAACTTCTTTATGGCCTTATTTTTCGAAAAATGATCTACATGCAACTTTCCAGAAATTGGTTAAATAAAGTTAAATTAGATAAAGTTTAAACAAAAGGATTTTATTATCATAGACATGAATACAAAAATAATACAATTATTTCACTTTACCTTTTTGCTACTAAGATTATTACAGCATTTCATTAATTGTAATAGTAGTAGTAGGTAGACATGCAGTAAACCAAGTGAGAGTAAATATGCTAACGTCTTAGAGGTTATGAACAGCGTCTCCAGCTGGTCTGCCTTGCATGCCTTCGGGAAGAGTGAACCTGAGCATTGTAAATAATATACCGAATTACAGCTGAAAGCCGTACCCTAATTTCAAAATAAGAATTTTTCTACAGGTTGACATCAGCGCCATCTCAAATTGCCTAGAAACCTACAACTGACCCTGAATAATATATTAACTAACCTAAAAAAAATTTATTGCATTTTTATCTAATAAATTTATAATAAGTCAACGATAATAATAATAAAACAAAAAACACATACATCTGTCCAGGGCATACCGTACGTTCTCCCTTTGTGTTAGTTAAGAAATTCGGGACGGAGACGAGTATGATCAGTGCTCAAAACGCTTTCGTTGGCAGGCTTCTGAAGTTGTAAGTCTGCCCACGCTACATAATTTTAGGCTCGGCTCGTCTACCGGAGATGTAGAACCAAATTAGGAAGACGATACATATAAAAATTCACGAAATAAAAGTACACGTCACATTACATGCACTCTCGATAGATGGCGTTGTGCGTTTTTTTAGATCGCGCTATAGTTCGGTTACACAGCGAACTATATAATGCAAGATATCGCCTGCGTTCTGAATCATAATAAGTAATACCTTAATAACCTAAGTACTTAAAAAACCATAAATAAATTTGTTTCAAAAATAAATCACTGATGAGCAAAAAGATACGCCTCCGGGTGGGCTCTAACCACCAACCTTTCGGTTAACAGCCGAACGCGCAAACCAATTGTGCCACGGAGGCTCCTACATGAAAGACCCAAATAACTGTTTAGTAAAAGATGGCGCGTAACGGAAAAATGTGACGCGTAACCGAAAAAAATGTGACGGTAAATTTTTTTCCAACGGCGATAAAGAAGTTTCACTTCAAAAATAAAGTGTTACTACCTCGTGATTTGATATAGTGTGCCCTGTGCTTTATAACTACAATGTCGGGTAGAACCTACCCGACATTGTAGTTATAAAGCTACCCTCGGGTAAAATCGCGGGGGTCTCTATGTCACGGGCTGTTCCAGAGATTAGTCGGAACCAACATACGGACTAACATTTTAAAAGTTTTTTTTATAGTAAATATCGATGTTAATAATATTTGGGACATCTGACACACATCACTATTTAGTCCTAAACCAAGCAGAGCTTGTATTATGGGTATTGACAACAGCCGGCATGCTCAAGTCTTTGAGTGCTCTGGACGCATCGTACGAACTCCTTTAATTTGCTGCGAACTAGAACTACTCACCGGTTAAAGTCGTGTGCAATCAATGTTTAGCACTCAACTGTTAAGTACCTAAATATAGCTTTGAGCAGTAGCGTGCTGGTCCTATGTGACCGTTATTCTTTCACTTGGTTCTAAAAGAAGTCCGTCAATACGGGTCTCGCTATAGATAATTAAAATCACAGGTGCTACGGTGTAGTGTTTTTTATTGCGAAATTATGTACTAGTTCAGTAAGTTAACATACTTCAGGGCATCGCTCCCTGGTGCAATTAGGTTGAAAACCCAGTGACAGGTGCAGGTGCCGTTCAACTTTATTTGTTATATAGCTTCATAGCTAGATACGAGCGGTAGAAAGTTCTTAGTTGCAGATGTTATTTGACTTTCTCTATAAAGACTGTGGCTTACTTCTGTGCTTTAATTGTATTTGGAAACCATCCGCGTCTTTCATCATTAGATCAAATTTGAGCCGTATGGGCCGGTGCGGCCGTTGCGAGTGAGACGAGTGCTCCGCCGGGAGAACTTCGTAACGACGGAGCAAACTCGAGAGTACAGTTTTCATTGACGTCATTGCAAATTGATAACCTGGAATAAAAATCATGAATTGTATATCATCACAAGGCTACTCTCTAGGGCTACGACTCAACAAACAGCTCAAAAAGAGTCCATTCTTTATTAAATTAGTATCGATTCTATCTATCTAATATCTATTCTAGTAATATACTTTATATTTTACTTTTATTTGTCTTACATATAATAATTATGCAACGTTTTATTCAATACTAGAGCATGTTTTAGAAGTGAGGGAAAGACCAGATCCATGTTCTAGAAACCATTGCAGATGATTCCTGCTCTGGCTTAGTTCACTTGAAGACGCAAATCTTTCATTCAATATAACTTTCACCTGAAAAATTACTAGCAAGTTCTGTATCCCTGTCAATTATGTTGCTTCACGAAAGGAAACACCGTCCTTGTGAGCCTTTCGTATGTCACGTTAGTAACAAAGAGTGGTTACCGACGCAGTTCCTTGGTCCATGACTGAACGGTATGAAGGCGGTAGGGTGCTTTAGCGGGCTGTCGAGGAACCGTTCCGGACGGAATTGCTCCGCATCGTCACCCCAGTGGCGAGGGTTGCGGTGGATGGCCCAGATGTTTATCATCGAGCCAGTACCGGGGATAAGCTTTATGCCCGACGCTGAAAATTGAGATTGAGATTCTTTAATGTTATAGCTGTTGTCATACCCGTTACTTGCACGCGACGAGATTGTGTACCTAAGTATTTTCCTTAATACGTCACATGCAACGGGCTCACCTCAATAAGTTAGGTACTGCAAGTGCTCGTGACACTTGTTAGGAAGTAGAAACTTACGCAGCGTCATTTTTTTTTCAATTTTTCTGGTTATGACGGGTACGGGAGGGTACAGCCTTAGAGTTTCCTTAATGACTGCATCCAAGTATTTTAGACGAAGCAGATCTTCTGAAGACACAGGTCTGTTCGACTCCCCAAATACTTGTTGCAACCTGGTACCATTACAAACGTACAAAATATTATTCAAGCATTGTAACTGTAGTTAATTGTCAATGTTCTAATAATGATCATGTAAATACCAAGTGTGCTACATAGAGCGACCACCTAGGCACAGGAAACACTGCTTGCGCCCATACAACGTTGATCGGCTCGTTGCCCGTTCGGGCAAACATTAGTGTACAAGGTAATTTACGAATGCGTGTTATCACACGCCACACGCTAGATGTGTGTGCATACGTGTGTAACACAGGGTGTGAGCGACTGTCAAGTCCTCGCAGGCGATAATACAGGAGATAAACATAGCATTAAATCTGCCTTCCTATCGTGATTGCCACGCCTTCAATGGTTATAGTCGTTTGTACGTATATTGTCCTGTGTTGAATGCCTCGTCCTGATTCAAGTGATATGATACTCCAGTTAACGTGCATTCAACACTTGCTCAAATATAAAAACAAGTGAACTGAAAAGCATCTTACAAAATAATAAATAACTAATTAACCAATAAAACATAAGCAGGCAGTTGTTGCGGAGAAATAATTCACGAGCCAATTTGTACCATTCACGCGTAAAATAAGTCAACACTAATGGTAAAAAAATTCTGAAATTTAACTGAAGTTACTTAGGTATTCTTAAATGGAAAAAAATGAAGCTTAATTTGTACACAATACCCAAATTTATAAAAGCAATCGTTTAAGATAAACAAAAAGAAACTCCATTCAAACTATTGAAATCGCGCTGATAACCCCATCCTTCGTACTTAAATGTAAATACTTTAGGAAATTGCGATTGCCTTTAGAATACGATAATTTCTCAACATTCATAAAACCATTTAGAGAATGAGCGCTATACGCTTGCTTACCAGGTCACTTTAACCATCCTAACCTAGTTGACTAGGAAAATCCATAATTAAATAAAATATTGTTTATTTTGGACAGGTATCACACAAAACGGGTCAGTAATAAAGAAAAAACCACCCAAGTGCGAGTCGGACTCGCGTACTGAGGGTTCCGTACAAGCCTGTTGGCATATATTATATGATGTAACTAAAAATGTATGCTTTTCGCAATTTTTTCTTTATCTGTGCTATAAGACTTTGCTGCGTGCCAAAATTCAAGATTCTGAGCTCACGGAAAGTACCCTGTATAGTGTGACAGTAAACCATGGTGTTTGATATGAATTTCAGCTTGGTACCTGAGCTGAAAAAAGGGGCTCTGAGAGACGGACAGACGGATAACAAAGTGACCCAATAAGGGTTCTGTTTTTTCCTTTTGAGGTACAGAACCCTAAAAATAAACATAAACCTAGCCTATGTTAGTGACAACTTAAAATTATTAAAATATAAAGATATTTTTCATTAATTATTGGAGAGTTGTACCTCCCCGCTATTACGTTCAGGATAGAGTCGGAGTTGGATCGCATTCTACAAAGAAACGAGCCAGATTTCTATCTGATGATAGCAGGGAAGCTAGCAACATGTATCTGCACGAACATACCTGATGCGCTGATGCGCTGAAGAAACGGGACTACCCTATCAACATCCTGAAGTCGTTATTGTGTATACGACTATATATAAATTTAATTCTTAACGGCAATAATGGATTATATGTCACTCTGAGAAGTAGTGCGTCTAGCCTATGTACTCAAAAATGTAATAAATTATATACGAAAATCTTCCCCAAGAATCACTCTATCTATTGGTAAACCGCATAAAATTCCGTACAGTAGCGTGTGAGTTTATCGCGAACAAACTATGTTTTGTAATATGTAATAATTCTGTGACTTACTCCTTCAAAAGTTTTTCTTGCACGTCGGGGTGCCTCGCCAACATCAAGGTTACAAAAGAGGAGCCAACAGCTGACGTGTCATTGCCAGCAATCATTATAACCATCAGTTCTTCGAGAACTTCAATATCTGTGTAACCGTCGTCGGCGCCGGACGATCTGATTAGCAGTTCTAAAAACGTTCTCATATTTTCGCCTGAATCGCCTAAAAGTAAGAGTTACACTCAATATGGCCACTAGCTCGCCCAACAACGCGGCCGCTACATCAACACTATATTCAAAACGTTACTTACAATTATTAGTTTTATAAACTTCTGCATTCTTCATTTCTTTTCGTTTCGTATCTATCAACTGAAATATGATTGGTAACTATTTAATTTGTTTAAAGCTAATAGTTTATGTAAGATCTATTTTAGAAAACCGGTTACCTCTTTGAGGAACCCCCACATGTAATTCTTCATTGCCACCAGTTTCTTATGTATAGGTAGATTATGATACACCAAATCGCTGTGGAGCCAAGGCGAACAAAGTCGTATCGCTCCCTCTGCTAAGCCTGCAGCAAACGCTTGCAGAAAAGGATGACCTGAATCAGTCTGGGCGTGCATCTGGTACCCCAATGTTGCTTCTGCAAATTTAAGGTGAAGCTTCACTCGTCTAGAATAATACAGATCGGTTGAGTTGGACATCTGTTACTGCTTGGTCTAAATATAACGTAAAAATACTCATGTGAAAGTAAGTGTACCCCCTTTGTACATTCTAAGAACAATATAACAATTAGTTTGACTTTATAAGAGTAAAAGGGAACAGCTTCTACAGATGAGAGATTTATGTTACCAGCGATGTGGTTTACCAGCGATAGAGTCCATCGTGTACGCGGTGTAGTAGCTCCAAATAGACACGGTCCCGGTGCCTGCCACTCTACCCAGCTGCTTCATGAGCACAAGACTCTGCTTGTTAAATATTGATATGAAATGCTTCATGTTCTTTGTTCCGAATGTCGGAATGAGCACCCTACGTCGAGGCTTCCAAATCGACACTAAAAGAAAATGTTTTATTATTTCAGGCTATGAAATAATCTTTGCTAGAGTCGTTGATATTTATGTTTAAGGGATCTAGTTAAATATTTTATTTTAGTAATATTTTAGCCGACTAAGTCGAACCCAAAAGGGAGCGTAATCGTTTCGAGAGTCTTTGTATGTTTGTATGTTCTACCGTACCGAAATGATTTTAATGAATGAAGTGTCAACAGACATAAACTTTATAAATTTATTAAAGTTTTCATATCTTTGGGTTACAGTTCTTTAAACTTTTCTTGTTTTAGAATGCAGTATTCGAGTTTTGAAAACGCCACGCCCAATTTTGTGTATTCAGTCATAATTATCACATGAATATATGTTTCATTATTTACAGAGATTTATTATATTTACATTTGCCATCATCATCCTTAATAACCATTATGAATCTAGTTTTGCTCGTAACATATTCATTAGTAAAATTTCTTGTTCTTTCGGGTGGAAATACATTGTTCTACAAAATACATACAAAATACACAAAATATTCCAGTAACAAGCGGCATGTAAAGTTACTCAAGAATAGTGCTCACATCGCGTTTGTGGGGATGATTATATTAATTACCTGGGGCAAAAATAGATCCATTGCCGAAGAAGAGAGTCGCCATTTTCATGATGTCGTCCTTAGCTAAGGAGTTCTTCAAAACCAACTCCACCGCCTCACAGTCGGCCATCACTGTCGGCATGCGAGGTATAACGCCTGTTAGTTTATTACTTGGAACAATCGGGGAGAATTTGCAGCGTAAACGGTGTGTTATACAGGTCGTGGTCGGTGTTCAATATTCGTATTGGACACTTGCCTGGTGCATTACACTTTGCATTATGTAAATGTGAATTAGAAATTTCGCGAAAGCTTTGTGTTGTCTTTTTTTTTGTTGGTATAGTAAGTTAAATAAGTACATTATTCGGTTTTTGTTTTATTTATTTATTTAACTAATTTTAATATAATATTATTTTTCGAATAGTACTTATATTATAATAGTGACAGTGATTATTTATAATGTTTAGGGCGAGTGAATGGCCACGCTGGCCAAGTGCGGGTTGGGGACTGGGAAGACAACGTTGTGGCTACGTAATCTTACCGTTTGATAGAGGCCCAAAAGACCTACGAATCACGGAGACGCTCATGGTAATATGCCACCAGCGGTCACCCATCCAGGTAATGACCGCGCCACCGTTGCTTACCCTTGGTAATTGTTTCTAATCACCGAGTGCAATTGGGCTATGAGCGCCTCATGTAACACCGCGAGCGCGCAATACATTGCTGGCTATGAAATTGAATAAAAATCTTAACACATTGTTTTTTAAGGCTACAATTTTTTTAAAGGTCAGCTGGAATTTTTAGTAGGTTTTGGGGTGCTGCATCAACTCCTTTCGTTTTCAGTAGTCGTCTTTTTACGCCCTGTATAAACATCGAGCACAATCCTCAATCTGCTAGCGGCGTGACGCGTAAGAAAGGAGCGTCTCGTCGTCTCCCGCTCGGGAATGTTGTCGCACCACTCCGTTCCAATAAAATATTATTTATGTATTTTATGAAATTACTCGATGCGTATCAAAATTATATTTAACGACTCAGTTGCATAATAATATATTAACATAATCTAAAACTGTCTAATTTCATTATATATTGAATAATAAATAACATTAAATATTTAAATTATGACAAAGTATATATAATAATAATGACAATAATTATTAGGACGGACAGATATATGTATATTGACACCAAGGAAATATAAATAAAACATGATTAAATGAATATAGGGTCCGCTACATATTATATGAAATAACTAAGAAGTTTGCTATAAGACGTTGCTTCGTTCCAAAATTTACGGAAAGTACCCTGTAGGCTTTGACTCCTTTGCGAGTGTCGTAAATTTGCAGCATAAACGGCTGTATCGCTTGATTGCGTTGACTTAGAAGTTTGATTTTTTCACAGCTCCGAGGGATAGTAGACTTGAGTATTTGATATGAATTTGAGCTTGATTCTCCACGCGTTCCTGAGAGACAGAAAGACAACAAAGTGGTCCTATAAGGTTTTTATTTTCTTCTGAGGTATGGAAACTTAAAAACAATGCGGTCTTTGGGGACTGCTGGTAGAAGTGAATACTAAGTACACTTATGTATATGTAGAGAGATATACTCTTTGTACATATTCAATGTAAGCGTTCGGTGACGATAACGAGAGTTCCATGATTTTTGTTCACCCAAAAAGTGCTCAACGCGCCTAAATGAGTTTTCCCTTTAAATCTTTTCTCGTGATTTTATTTGAGCACTTTGTCGACATGGTAAATACACATATCCCTGCAAATCTTTCATCCTTTTAGCACTAACTATTTGGGAGGCAGGTCGAGGACGGACGGACTTGACGAAACTATAAGGGTTCCCAGACCTGAACCACACAACTCTGAAACCAAACTACAAACTATTACGATTACAAAGTCAAACAAACAAAAAAAAATTAAATAATTTAAACCAAAAACAAGCTTAATAACTATAATTTAATAATTGAACTTAATTAATACCTATAGTTTAACTAAGGAATCATAAAATAAGTCTTTAAAATTTAAATAGTAACAAATATGACTTAAGATTACGCTGTGGGAGTCCAAACATGTATACATACGCGTACATCTGTATCTAGGCTACATTGAAGGAGCTTATTGACAAGACTTATTGCTCTAGCAGTGGAGCTGTTGTACGCCACGTAGGCTGACAACACTGGAGGGGTGTATGTTGGCGTAGGAACATAAAAATATAAACAATAAACTATAGTTCGTAATGGAGGAACGATGATAATGCTTTTAGAATCAAAGTCGCATAGAACAAGTCAATTGGAAAATGTATAAGTGCTTACCTGTATAGAATTTCGTTCCTATCCATAAAGGACACAGACCGTGCTCGTTTTTCAGGGCAGCTCTACCTAGTGTTTGGAAGGCTTTCATGAGAGCTGCAAAGACAATAGTTCGTTTAGCAAAAGAAGAATTCCTTGGCTAGTCTTGCAGACCTTCAATACAGTTATAGCCACTTTTATGACAACATTAGGCTTAACAAGAGGGGCTGACATCGTACTTTATAATGCTCCGTACAAAGTTTTTAGTATTATAATCGGGTCGTTAGTAAATACAAGAAAACAATCTTACAAATGTACTCACTCTGATTATTGCCGAAGAAAAGGTAGCTGTGTCCGAGAAATGGCAGCGACCTCAGTCCAGAGTGGAGCTGCTTCTCCAGCGCGTAGATGTCCCTCTTGGCCCATCGCTGGCACACATACAGCACCGCAACGAATACGAACAGGCACTCGAGCAGCATGCTTCCACACGCAGCTCTGTCTCATGCTCAGTGTTCGCCGCGTGACCCGTGTCGCTCTTATAAGTAAAGCCAATTTGTTATGGTCTATAATACCCGTATCTATAATTTTCGAATTAAATGATATTCAAATTGCACGAATTGACGTCATATTAAAAGACCTTTTTTGCGATCTCTGACTGAGCTGAATGCAAACATTTTCGACAAGGTATCGGCGCTAAGCAACATATTTTTTTAAAAAATAAATAAATAAATAATACGTGTATCTAACACTCAACAAAACAAAGCACGAAAATTTACAAATTTGACTTGACCAAACCCTACTGAAGACTTACTCTTACTGATAGAAGTAATTATTTTACAGAGTAATATTCTGCTAGTCTTCTTCTTCTTAGCGTTTTGGCAAACGTTGCGTATCGATATAATTATAATTTGATAGCCCAGAAACAAAAGGGTTTGGTCAAGCAACTCCACACAACAACGGCAAAGGCAACAACTAGTGCGGCTCCTTAGTCATAGTCCTAACGTCTCCTTGTTGGGGTGAGTGTGTACAGTGCTCTCTACAGAACTCACCACAGCGTTCCGAGCCACTGGAGGCGCCATGACTGTGGATACAACAGTTTGACCAGGGTCGGTTTGAAATAATCTGTAAGTATCACGCAGATTTCGTTCATACAATGTACCTGCTATAGAACTACGAGTAGAACGACAAACATAACTTACAATTAAAACATTAGACACGGTGAAGGAATTAAACAAGTCGATGCTAAACAACAGCCGATGTGAAGGTCAACTTGTCAACAGAACACACACACTACGCTAAAACACAACTACACGCGCTCATAAAATACCATCGCATTCCTATTATTAGAATTCTATTATTTTTGTGTGGCCGAAAACATTAAAACAATTATCTTTATAATGTCGGTATAACGTGAAACAACATCTTTAGAAATATAGAATAACAATGTTTATTCTTTTTTTTTTTTTACCTGTGGAATCCCCCTCGGGCCTTCACCCCACCGGGGTTTGCGGCGGGGCGGTGTCTCAGAATCGAACCGACTAAAACCACGCGGTGTGCCACTCTGCGCCTGAGACAGGAGAGATCCGGGAACCGCTTTCTTACGCCATCCGGACCCCTCCCAGCGCCTACCCGCACTGAAGCGGGCACCGTCTTCTGATGTTAAACTCTCAAATTAGGCGACGTACGGCACGCGCGTAACGTCGCCCCCTCGCGGCTGGCCTGTGAAGCGGATGGAGGGGAAAACCCGTCCCGCCCATCCGCGGCCACACTCAGGGCGGCATGATGACGCTGATAGGCGCGCCTCCGCCGCCCGGTTCGCCGGCGACGGATCGGGTCCGAGTGGAGGTCGTCCTCTCGGGCCTTCTCAGTCGCCTCCTTCTGCGAGATGACTTCCTCGCAGAAGGTCGCGACCGCGGTAAAGCTGCTCTCGCCGCCGGCCATGGAGCGTACGACGGCCAGCAGCGAGAGATCTCCTCCGGTGACTGCCGTTAGGACCCGACGATGCGGCGCCCACAGTGGTGGTACGCGGGACTCAATTCCCTCCTGGCGACCGAGTGCAGGTACTTCCCGAAGCAACCGTGCCCGGAAAGCAACTGCGTCATTCGGAAGGAAAGGGTCCCGTGCTGCCGCTCTGCCCACTCGAGGATGACCGGCTGGAGAGCCTCCACGGTGGCGAAGCAAGCACGTGGAGCCTTCAGCCGTCGCGACCAACGAGCCATCGTGGCTCGACGGGCGGCTTTACGACACTCGCGTACCTCTTCGGACGGAGGTCGAACGCCACTCGTCCATCATCATCATCAGGAAACGCCACTCTCCACCCAGAATTCAGCCACTCGTCGATAAACTTCGGTGAGCACTTGCGCCTCCAAATCTCACGGGAGTGTATCGGCCAACGCCGCCTCAGTTGACACCGTGCGGTATCCGCGTATGGCTCTGACCGTCAATACCCTCTGAGGGTGCCAGAGGCGCGTCTTATTCTGGACGGTCAGAGCCGACACCCACACCGGTGCGCCGTACAGCGCCATCGACCGGACAACCCCCGTGTAGAGGTTTCTCGTAGCGACGCTGGCTCTACCCAGATTTGGGCAAAAGTCGCCCGGGCAAATGTCTGCGGAGAGATAGTAGTCGGAATTAAACCGACTAAACCAATAAATGTGCCACTTATTATAGGAGCCTTTAGGAACCATTATAAAGTCATCCGGTCTATCATCATATAAGACGTCTTATCGCAGCTATTACAGTTATAGGAAACAAAACAAGTGAAACAAAACCCATACTTTAGAGAGAAAAAAAAAATGCAAAAAAGTATCTTCGATAAAGATTGCTTATGAAAGATAAAAAAACTACTAGAAACCATAATGACTGAAAACAAAGATACAAACAAAAAATTGAGCTACCACATACGTATGTACGGCCTATGTGTGACTGAAATTGTTATGCAGAAATGACCTTAGGTAGTTACCGCATTTCAAGCTATATTTACTACCACATAGTGAATATACATGACCTCTAAAATTGATAAGCATTTTTTTAAAAAAGTGCTTGTTGCTTTAAAGGACTTGGACATGCTGTTGACGATATGTTTTTAAACTAGGCAAGAACTACTTCCTATATTAACGCTAAAAGACTGCGAGAAGTGCTTTGTGTGACTTTAGCCTAAAAGTAATAAGGATTGCATTTAAAAATATAGTAGACCTCTTAAACGTCTGCAGGCATGTTCATTGGAGCATTTTATGGAAGTCGTTGTTGCTCCCATCAAACAAACACGAGCTTGCCTGTCTCGAGTGTTATCACCCTTATTATCGGCTTAAAACATTTTTAGTTTTTAAAACATGAGAATATACAAAACAATGAGAACAATCAGAATTCTAGAACCTTGTTGATAATGTAAAGATCTTCGATACACGGTAGACGCTTCATACTATGAAAAGATATTTGAAGGCTATGTACTTTTTTATGGACTAGGGGGCAAACGAGCAGACGTAACGCCTGATGCTAAGCGATTACCGCCGCACAAGGACACCAGCAGTATCAGAGGTGTTACAAGTGTGTTGCCAATCATTTAAGACGGATTACGCTTTTTTCTTGAATATTTGAAGGTTGTATTGTATTGTTCCGGTTCTCTTTTTTATGAAATTTTATAGAAACATTTAATTCATATAAATAATCACATGGAAAATACATTTTACAAGTAAGAAGGTTTAATGCTTCTTTTAAACGGATTAAGTCGTAGGCTTCACAAAGTAGGTGCATCTCTAAATAGACTGTCAAATTGAAAATAAAATGTCAAAATAACTTGTACCATCTGACTAATATTCAGGAAAATAGATAAAATAATACTTATATAATTACAGGATTACTAAATGGATAAAGGTACTGAAAAAAATATCATTATATTTTACTTTCTAGTATTGTATGCTGGCAATCAAGCTCTATTAAAGCTCGATTGCTATCACAGAATACTAAGCGACAATGACGGCTAACGTCAAACGATTGATTTGACTCATGACTCATGGAATGAGTCACCTGATTGTCATTTTCGTTTATATAGCCAACTGATATTTGTTTTGCTATTTTGTGCTTAGATATTTACTTTAGTTTTTTTAGGAAATACATTAAAGGAGTCTATATTTCATTTCATTTAAAATAATGGATTGGTTATTTGGGAAAGCTCCAACTGTTAAAGGTAAGGAAAATACAGTATTTACACAAGACAACAGTTTTTTAATACTTTTATAAAATGTTTCATAATCTATGCATAATATCTACAAACGGAGCTGATATAGTGAAAAATACGATGGTAGATGTAGTTGGAATATAATGGCTGGCTAACATAACCGTGTAATAGGAATGATGTGATCATTCAAGATGAATTTCATCATCACCATCCTATCGCAGTCCATTGCTGGACATAGGCCTCTCCAATTTCACGCCACTTAGTTCGATCTATGGCCGAATGAATAAGAATGAATGAATAGCTAATGATAATAATAATGAAGAACCGATAACCGTTGGGGTAAACGAGTTCTTGAGTGGAGACCGCGTCTCGGCAAACGTAGTGTAGGACGTCCACAAGCCAGGTGGAGCAATGATTTGCGCAAGACGGCCGGCAGGAGCTGGATGCGAGAAGCCATAGATCGAACTAAGTGGCGTGAAATTGGAGAGGCCTATGTCCAGCAGTGGACTGCGATAGGCTGATGATGATGATGATGAATAGCTAGATGAATTTATCAAAGTAAATTGTATCATATATTTAAATATTGTTTTAATTTTACAGAGATTTAAGTTTAACATGGTCATCGTAAATTGAAATTTGATAAATTATATTTCAACTTTCTGACTCCCCAATATTTTTTACTTTTTCTAACTTTCTGATCTTTATATTGCCTCTTGCAATTCGACAGAGCTCTGGGTGAAAGAAATAGAAGAACAATTATCTTCTTTTTTTTAATAGAATAAATACTTCATATATTTTTTTCTTTGAAATGCATTGAAGCATTTTAAAACATACCTTTTTATTTACTTCATAGTAAATAAAAAGAAAAGTAAGTTTTAACATAATTTATAGTTAATACAAATACATAGAGTATATACAATTTAGATCTTGTTAGCATGCCAGTTGCCACAATCCTGGGGCCCCTGGGATATCCCTCAAAAATTTCATACAACTACATACTGGTTTCATCAGTATACAGATGTTCTGTTTAGTTTACACTTGTACCTAATTCTCTTAATTATCTATTATTTTAAGACATAACATGTGTGTGCTTTAACCTTAGAACAGCAAAGGCAAAATGATCGTGAGTTACGCAAAGCAGCTAGAGATATAGACAGAGACAAAGCAAATTTAGAAAGAGAAGAGAAAAAGCTGGTAAGTGGTAATTAATAAAAATTATAAAAGTAATATTCCTCAGTACATGTGTTGTCACCTAACTCCAAAAGAGCTGGACCGATTTGAATGAAATTTTGTGTCATTTTACAATGGGTTCTTGAATGGTTTCCAAGGATGTATGTTTTTAATTTTGAGACTGTTCAAAGCTGGGTTTCACTGGGTCTACTAATTATGTATAATTCTTGTGTAATTTTGTTGCTTATGATGAACTCTGACACTATATAACTGATTTTCAGGTTCTTTTTACATGTTTTCACTTTAGATAACCTCTCGCTTAGAACAATAGGGGCTGAGTATGATTAGTATGATTAAATGTGATGCAGATAAATTTGATTTGCTAAGCTAGTAATTGATATAACTCTTATATAGTTAATTGACGGAATATGTCTCCTTAGAAAAGAGGTTTTGGCATGTTTGTTTCAAGGTTTCTTTTTCTTAGCATTTCTCTTGTTCCATGAAGTTACAGTAGGCGATATTAGTCAGCTCTTACAACACCCATAGGATAATTAAGGGTAAACATTGATTTAATATAAAAAAAAATTAGGGGTGGACGGATTACCTTTAAAATTTAGGGGGATGAAAATAGATGTTGTTCGATTCTCAGACCTACCTAATATGCACACAAAATTTCATGAGAATCAGTGAAGCCATTTTGGAGGAGTTTAACTACAAAAACTGCGATACGAGAATTTTATATATTAGATATATTTAAAGGTTCATTTGTTTTCATTCCAGGAGATGGAGATAAAAAAGATGGCGAAAGAAGGTGACAACGATGGATGTAAGATATTAGCAAAGCAATTAGTTCAACTAAGAAAACAGAAAGCTAGAATGTACAATGCCAATAGTAAGGTAAACACAACAGTTATTTACTATCCATACTATACATAATACAAAAGTAACTGTCTGTCTTATACGCTTTCACAGCTGAATCGCCGCTGCAATGATTTCAATGACATTTGATGTGGAGGTAACTTGATTCTTGAGACTACTCCTAACCAAGCAACCGCCAAACATGCACGCGGAATACCGGGCAAAAGCTATTTTTATTAGTATTTATAATAAACTTAAATATATCTATCAAAATTAGTATTTATAATAAATTTATAAAAATAAAAAGAACAGAATTTTATACATTATTCATAAATTCTTATTTAGTCTGATTATAATTTAAAAAAATAAGTGTGGAAAATTAAGACACGAAGAAAACAATTTAATATGGATTGTTTTAAATTGTTTATTCCTTCTTATCCCAGGTACTATATACTATAAATGCCAAGGTAATGAGGATGTATAGATGTTTGTTACTCTTCCTTGTATCGGTGTCGGTTTTGTTGTCAAGACACTAAACTCGGAGAGACGGAAGACAGCTTAGTGTCATTTGACAGCCTTGATGGCGCAGCGGTAGCGTATGCGACTGCTGTGCTTGAAGTCTTGGGCTTGATTCCCGGATCAGATCAAATGTTTGTATGACCTGCAAACATTTATTTCGAAGTTTGGGTGTTTTCTATGTATAATATGTATGTATTTACAGAATAAGTATGTATATATTTATATAAGTTATCTAGTACCCATATCGCGAGCTCTGCTTAGCTCGAGACTAGATGTCGTTGTGTGTTATACATCCAAAATTATATTTTTTTTTTGTTCTAGATTACAAATGTGCAGATGCACAATAAAGCAATGAGTTCCAACATAGCTATTGCTAATGCAATGGGTACAACTGCTAAGACCATGGGCAGTATGAACAAGGTAATGAACCCACACCAAATCGCCAAGGATATGGAGGCTTTCAAACAAGCTAACGCCAAAATGGATATGACCGATGAAATGAGTAAGTCTCAGTTTTATCTTTTTTTAAATATATACACTCCTGCATTAGGAAAATTCCCGTATCACTGAGGACTTAACAAAGATATATGTGAATCGGGCATAGAGAATACACAGACTCAGTGTTGTCCTTAATGGGGTTTGAACACACTGCACAGTAGAAGGTGAGGTGATAGCTTAAACCACTACAGTTGTAGCTAGATAGATACCTTTTTTATTGTCAATGTTATCATTAAGATTATAATTATGTGAAGATTAATATTATTAATATAAGAAATGACTCAACTGATCTATATGTGCGTGTAATCATAGAATTGTAAATTGTTGCCTCGTCGGTCCAGCGGTTGAAGTGTGCGATTGCCAATCAAGAGTTCTCGGATTCAAATACCGAATCGGGCCAAAAGTGTTATTGAGTTTTTCTGATTATATGTATAAATACTTAATAACAGCTCGGAGTTTGGAAGTTGGGGTCTGAACCCCCGTGCCTCGGGAGAGCACGTAAAACTATCAGTTCTACGCCGGATCTTTCCCTGATCGTGTCGGTGACTCTCCCATCGGATTATGAGAAAGAGGTAACAAAGAGTGCACCTGTGTTTGCGCACATACTTGTGCACTATAATATCTCCTGCGTAGTTGTCTGGTCTCCGTTGAGACTGGTGCCATGGCCGTAATCGGCTAGGAGAACATCATAGTTAACTATTATTTGATATATGTAACTTTAATCTTCAATGTTGAACACAAAGATGGGTACTTTAGTTTGTACTTCAGAAGCACTTGAAATCGATTTAACTGACTTTTGAAAGTTTTAGATAACTTAGAAATAAGTATGCATAGTAGGCACAAAGAACTTGAATAATTAAGAATTTAAACCCTAGTTTCAGATACTTTGGACGACATAATGGCTGAGTCCGGTGACGAAGAAGAATCTGAAGGCATTGTTAACCAAGTCCTCGATGAGATTGGCATCGAAATCAGTGGCAAGGTTAGAATATTCTAAAGTATATACTTCATTTTACTAGTGAGTTAATCAGGCCCCTTACCAGTGAAACAGCGCTGTATTTCATCGAGTGAATGAGGATACCAGACACACATACCCCTCCCCATCCCTCAAAGGCCGGTAACGCTCTTGTCACGCCTCTGATGTTGCGGGTGTCCATGGGCGGCGGTAATCGCTTACCATCAGGCAATACGTCTGCTCGTTTGCCCCTTATTCCATAAAAAAGCATAGAAACAGTTGCTTGATTAATTCTAACCTTTTATTTGATAAAAAACAATTTCTTACCGTGTGCTTGTCTTACAAAAATATATTGTCACATTTTCTTAATTAGTTGTTACTGGTAGCTAGTAAGTAGATCAGAAAAAGAACTTATTTTTACAAAGTTGTTTCAAATAAATCAATGATGATTTATTTGAAAATAATGATGTTGAAGGATATGGGTATAATTTATTATCGAAATGATAATAAGTTTTATTTTAAAAACACAGCATAAAAACTAAAATTAAATTTTCCAAACACAGTATAAAAAAGAATAAGATGAGAACATTTTTTGAGGTCTGTAACATTTAGTAATGTCAAAATGATGTAGCATTGGTGAAATCGGTTATATTTTTTCAAACAACTAGTCCTGACAATATTTTTAATTTTCAGATGGCCAACGCACCATCAGTTTCGCGTAATAAGATCGGGGCATCTACCACAGATGCTGATAAGGAGCTGATGGCACAACTAGCTAAACTTAAGTCATAAGTATTACTTACACCCATGTTAAATATATCATTGAAAGTTCATCCGAAAAAAAAAATTATTTTTTTTTAAACCCGCCCCGTTCTGTTTCTTAACGAAAAAATATAATATAGCCTATATACTCCGAGAAGATGTGCGGCCTAATTTTTTCCGACTCCTTCAACAAATATCGTTAAATTTTAGCTAATATACTCAAAAATTTAACAAATTATACATGATTACCTTTATGTACCACTCTGTCTATTGGTAAAAACCGTATAAAAATCCGTGCAGCTTTTGAGCTTATTGCGAACAGACAGACGTGGCGGAAAACTATGTTTTATAATATGTTGTGATATCTATTATCTATAATTTTCTGTAGTTGTTGTTCACGAGGAACTGTGAAACTATATAATTTAATAGTTTTCAAGTTTTTAATGTATGTTTGCTGAGCTTAAGATAGAATAGTTAACATTACGCTTAGTCAAATAGGAGCCGAGCATGATTGAAAAAAGACGATGGCGACGTTGCGTGGGTCAGTTAGTATATCTATATAATTGTGACTTCATGTCAAAATGTTGCTAATACGGCATTACTCTAAGAGCCTGCCCAGGGGAGGGACAATAGCGGACAAAATATCTACGATCTGCTAGTAATAAGGTTTCACTTGGTTAGCGTATAATCCCTTTTTTAAGGTTTCGTAACCCTCTCGGGCTATTACACCACTGGGGTCTGCGTCAGGGTAGTGTGTAAATATTTGGACCGGCTAAAACTACACAGTGTCGTACTTTGCGCCTGAGATAGGAGGAATCCAGAAACGGCTGTAATTACTACATCCAGAGTTCTCGGGATTATATTTTCTTTTGTATATATAAGTCTGCCAAAGTGTTTCTACTTTGCCTGATGGAAAGCATGAGCCGTCTCCAAGAGTGGTAACCACCATACTCATTGCGAATACAGACAATGCAGCATGGTGACCCGTACTATAGAGATGCTTATGCATCATTAAGCCTCTGGACTCGCACTCACCAACGTAACAAGACAACACAAATGTTGACACTTTAGGTTGATCTTCTGTGAGAAGTTAGTGTCTTAGGAGGTCCTTTCGTGAAATTAGCGTGGCTCTACTATCTTGAAACATATACATAAACTTTAACGAGCAAGTGCCTGCCTACAATTTCCATGGAAGTGTTCCAGCCAAGGCACACGGCTGCTTTGGTTGACACGGTGCGATAACTGTGTATGGCTTTAACCGCCAATATCTGGAAGCACCAGTGGTGTGCTTATTGCGTATACCCTAGGCGCAAGGACGCAAAGTCAACCCTCCTGCTCATTTGTCGTCAATACAAATCAAAAACAATTTGCTTTTCGGATGAACTTTAAAGATACATGTTAAGTAGTTAATAGAGTTACCTATTCACTTTCTAATATAAAAGTTAATTTCGTGAATTATGTGAAATTGGATTTGGCATGAATTTCTAACCTTCTTTGAGAATCTTACGATACATTATAACAAGTGAATGAGTAACTTAAATTGTTATTTAAGTCATAAGAAACAATAAAAACTGAAAATTTTAAAAATATTTTGTTCTTTTCTATATTCAGGACTATGTTATTTATAAGATACACAAACGATAAACGTCCAACGTTATTTTTATGGTTTTTGATTATTGTTATATTAGAATCTAATATATTTTTTTAACTTACGTACCTATAATGTGAAAATAACTGTGATATGTTTTTATATTATACGTTACGAGAGAATATGTTTATGCCTTTCATTATCCTCTACTTCGAACAATCCTGATTAATCATCAACACCCCATAATGTCCCACAGCTGAGCTTTGATCTCCTCTCAGGAGAGGGGTAAGGGCATATGTCCCCCCGCTGGCCAAGTGCGGGTTGGGGCCGTTGGATGTTTTTAAGCCTCCCAAAGGCCTCCAACTAAGCTTTACGACTGTTATCCTATGATAACAACCGGGACCGACTGCTTAACGTGACCTCCGAATCACGGAGACTGGTACGGACTTATGGCAACATGCCACCAGCGGTCACCCCCATCCAGTCACTGACCGCGCCGTCGTTCCGATTCCAATCACCGAGTGCAATTGAGCTATGAGCGTCTCATCTTGATTAATGTTGATTACGAATACCTGCCAAGCGTAGTGACTGGCAAAATTCCTCCAATGGACCGCAATCGAATTCAACGGGCCCCAGTTCTTGGCAGTCGTATTATTCCTGGCCATGGCACTGGCCAAGGTTGCTAGTTACATGATCAGAAAAAATGCAACTGGCGGTTATGCCACATGGCGGGTGATTCTAAATATCAGCGCGACGGTAGGGTACTACCGAAGACTACATTTGGCGACGTAAAATGGAAACGCTCTGAGGCTAGATGATGGCCTTTTAGAGTTGAAAGCGGAGATGAACCATATTAATTGGTATATTTTGTGGCTTTAAGAATTTCGAAAACAAGACGAGGATATGAAAGCCCTAGATGCCTGTCTTTTTGATGATGTCACTTTTTTAACTTCCGGCAGGGAGACCAACCATCGCAAAGCGGTGAGGGTGTGGTCAATCAATCGCTCAAAAGCACCGTGGAGGAAGTTGTCGTATTGTCAAGGGTAGCGTACCTAGTCTTAAGAATAGCTGAAAAGTATACCTTCAAGGTTGTTCAACGAGGTAGAAACCATCTATGTCATGGATGATTTCAATGTAACAGCAGGAGTACAAGACTGAAACCAGGGTAGGATTGTTCGGCTATGGATGCTGAAATCACCGGGAACAAATACAGGTAAACTTCCTTGAGGGCCAGGGGCTCTATCTGTTGAATTCCTTCTTTCAGAGGTCTCGAAGGAAGTTAATTTGGCTAAGATAACACTACAAGGAACAAGATCGACTTCATCATCGTGAATAATGATCAAATATTCAGGTCCTGGCTAAGGTAACGCTGCAAGCAACGAGATCGACTTCATCATCGTGAATAATCATCAAATATTCAGGTCCTGGCCAAGATAACGCTACAAGTAACGAGATCGACTTCATCATAGTAAATACTCATCAAATATTCAGGTATGTTTCCGTAATCAAATAGGTTCAACACCGGAAGCGATCATCGAATCACCAAAGCACCCTGAAGCTATGGGTCAGAATAGAATAGGCGCGGCTTATGAAGCCGACTCGTAAACCAACTCTGCCCCAGGTTAAAGGGAGGTTATAAACCGGTTCGTCATGTTGTTAAACCATGTAGGACGTAATCGACAGCCTGGTACGTATCGTCCGTGAGGTGAGTTCAAATCACTTTCGACCAAAGAGCATTGGACGCAAGTCAAAACTTACAAGCGCTGCTATTTTTTATCGTAAAGGAAGCAAAGGAGCAGTGGGGTCATGTGATGGAAAGTAACTGCTGCTTTATATAGGTACTTGGAACACAAGAATCAGAAGTACTTCGCCGCCTTGAGTAACAGAGCAGTGTCTTACGAACGTTCTGCGCTAGGATAGTTGAAAAAAAGCTAAACTGTCTTGGAACCCGCAGGTTCTATGACAAAAAACGTTAGGAAGTTCGAAGTAGGTGCAATTTGCTTGTCAAAGTGACTACCCCGACTGATGGAAACCATAAGTAGAATCCTAAAGTACTGGTCACCATGCTCATTGCAAATGCAGATAATACAGCATACTCACATATGACTCACATTCTGGCGGCCTATTAAGATGCTTCTGCATCATTGGGCCTCCAGTCTCGTACTCACCAACGAAACACGACAGCACGAATACTGTCTGTTTAGGTTGGCCTTTTGTGAGAGGGTAGTACTGATCCGGTTGAGCCGGCCCGTTTGTGCTCAAACCTGTGTAATTACCATTATAATAAGAGCAGGAGGTTAAAAAAGATACTGGTGCATACTTTAAAGACTTAAATCATAAATTACACATCACCTGCTCCTGCTTGTGTAGCTTAATAATATCTAGATTTTATTTTTGCCTTTTCGAAGGACATCAAGCTGCACACGAGATAGAAAAACAGTGGAATCAAATACTAGAAATCACAGAATATTTAAACAGCGTACTAAAATCTCACATAAGTCATGTGATGTCGCGATATTTGTTACCAAACTCCTCCGAATTGGCTGAATTTTTATGGAATTTTGTGTGCATATCGGGTAGGATTGAAAATCGGCCAACATCTATTTTTCATATCCCTAAACGATAGGGGTGATCCACCCCTAAATATTTTTTTTTATTTTAATGGCAAAACAGCTTTTGCTGCGTCAGCTTGTACATATATGTAAGTCACCTGTTGTTTTTTTAAAGCACATTAATCTACTTTCAGTAACCTATCATTACTATAGACCCTAATGATGGGTTTTTGGCTGACCTTACATTGATATGCAAAGAGCGACATCGTCATTTACTTTAAAATTTAATTAAATTTCACTAGCTTTGTTTACTTTTCGATAACGTCATACTACGACAAGGCTACCGTTAATTTACTTCAACTTATGGTATTAATGCTTTATACACCATAAGAGTTACTTGTGTTCTGACTACAACATGACTATACCGGACCACCTTTTTGACGAAGGAATCAACAACACAATGCTCCACTATGATATGAGACATCTTCAACAACAAAATAAAGTAGTATACGAGAGAACGCAAAGGGATTATGTAAGTAACACATACAAACTATTTGCATATTATTGTTGCAAGTTGTACCTACTTAGTATATTCATAATTATAATAAATTCTTTGAAAAACCTGAAGAAATTAAATTAATGAGGATGTATGTTTGAACTTTGAATGATTTTTTTTGGAATGTGCAAAGGCGCCTCTGGCCCATGATGCGCCCCTGTGCAGTTATTACTCTAGCGCTTTTTAATAAGCATAGAGCCCTGCAGTAAGCGCACAGATTCAATAAAAGGGTCGCCGCTGCGCCCCTAAAACTGCTGCGCTCAGCTGTGCCCATGTGCGCCAGCACACCCTGCATTGTAGGCAAATATATATATATATATCCTTCCCCCCTCTCCCTTCCTCTACAGAACAACACCTGCCGGCCTTAGAAGTCACCGCTTTAAAATGCAAGACATACGTTCTCGTACTCATCGCTTCGGTGCTTCCTTCCTGTGTCGAGCGGTCAAAACCTGGAACTCACTACCAGCGCTCGTGTTTCCTTCCCATTATGATCCCGGGTCCTTTAAGCGAGGTGTGAAAAAGCATCTCACCAGGCCGCCACAGTGTGGGTCACCATGCTGCATTGTTCTTTTTCGCATTGAGGATGGTGATCACCACTCTTGGATTCTGCTTATGCTTTCCATCAGGCAGGGCAGAGTCATTTTGGCAGCTTATAAATAAAAAAAAATATAGGCCATGATTTTTACTTAGTATAAATGCCATACATATTTATTTCAATATATTATTATCACATCTACTTTCTTAGTTATAAAACAGGAACACAGTAAGCATAACTGAATATTTTGCCATTTAGAAATATCTCACTCAATTTTTCTTCGCTATCTCACTCAATTTATAATAACATCGTTCACTTTCATGGTTATTTTTCTTTAGGTGTTTCTTTACTCAACCTAAAGTTTTGATAACATTATGCAAGTATTAACAAAAACAGAAATGTATATAAAACTGAAAGTTTATTGTAACTCAGGTTAAACTTCGGTCGTAGGTTTGGTTCGAAAATGTATTTAGTTCTTCAAGAACGAGAACTTTATGTCTAATTTAACAATTACTACCGTATCTCATTATGTATGTTGAATTATTTATAAGTTATGAAAGTAACAAAAATGTAATGTGGGTTCCTAGTCTTACTTTGCCCTTTTTGTTCTTGAATATTTTTCTTTATTCCAGTGAATAAAAAATTTATAGTGGATCGTCAGAGGTGCATTAAGAACAATTAAAATTTTTTACAGTTATTTAGGCCAAAATTTCGTTTCCAAAAGAACCTTTGAAAGGAAGTTTTGGCCTACTGTGCCACATTAGCCCTTTGGATTGGTATAGGGTTTGTTTGAAGTTTCCTTCTTTTTGCAGTGCTGTCGTCATCGCGGGCTGAATAGGAATGTCGATAATACGTATCCTTAGTCTACCATCACATAGAATTTAAGTCATCTTCCTAGCCTTTATTGTTTCTAAGATTTGGTGTCGGTTACTAGTTCACCGATTTTACCTGAATATCAGTTTTTTCACGGAGCGACTGGCATTGGACCTCCGCAACCTTGAGGGTGAACTAAATTCGAAAGTTGAAGTAGTTATCAGTATGTTTGAAGGCACTGACTTCCCAATAACGACTGCCATAGATGTTCATGACAACCGAGACCGACGGGGTAGCTTGCTCACCGAGGCACGGGCGAGAGACACCGCCATCTTCCAAACTCAGGGCTGCAATTACGAATTTCGTGTAAGAAAAACGCAACAGCAGCCCAACAAGGCAGTTTACTGAGAGTAGATCCATCATTGAAATAATTTATGCTATATACGAACAAAATTGACCACTAATTAAAATGAATTCATCTATTATTTGCTGTTCTAGGAGCAAGAACAACGTGACATGCTATCGTCTCAAGATGGCGATACTTGTGAAGTCCATGACCAATTCTATAGGGATCATAAATTGCTGTTGGTGCTTTTTCGAGCGCTAGCCGTCATGCCCATAACACGTTCGCGGCCAGGTAAGGTTATAGAATGGCATAGGCAATCTATAATACGGGAATTTTTTATGAGCTGCTTGAGTCAAGTCGCTTTTCAAAATATTCACGTAAATAGAAAACTAATAATTGGATGGGAATGACGTCTCTGAACATTAAGTCACATGGTCAAAACAAAATATTAGCTAAGAATACAAGAGATTAGGGGTGTTAGCTATTTTAAAAGAGAATTGACGCAAAAACTTACATCTTGATTAAAAGGGCTGGTTTTTTATTACGAACTACAAGAAGTCTGCTCAATCAGTTAATCTTATAGTATGTAAAAAAAGCGTAAATAAACACTACCAATCATAGTGTTTATTTTCTATCGTTGTTTCATAACACTAACGCTCTTTGAAAAGAATATCTTCGGAGTATAAACTAGATAAGAGCCGGCAATAATGCCGGCTCTTATCTAAAGGAAAATTTATGACTACATCCGACAGCACTCATTTTGAAGTTTGTCCTTAGTCCATCCTAATATTATAAATTCGAAAGAATCTTTGTCTGTCTGTCGGTCTGTCTGTTATGCCATCAAAGCTAAACCGCTTCGCCGATTTCAATGACATTCACCATGAATACTTTGATTCTTGAGGAAGGACATAGGCTACTTTTTAAATACGGCAATCGATAAGTAGTTAGTAGTTATAATTCTTGCATATATGTAGCAACTTCGAAACCTTTACTTATTTTTGCAAGATAATTAAGGATTTGACTTGTATAAGCAATATTTTTTTGCTCATCATACAGTTTACATCTGTTACTCATACGACTTAATAATCTCTAGTTTTTGCCAGCGGCTTTCTATATAAGTTAGGATGTACGCAACGTGTTACGTAATTTTCTAGGTCTACGAATGCGGTGAACAATGTTGTATATTAGTTTATTATTGTGTAATAGAGAAGGAAATACCAAAAGTTTTTAATGAAATGGGTGTCTGTGCGTTTAAAATATTGAACGCACAGACACCCATTTCATTAAAAACTTATAAACGAGAATACTCGTGAATTATTTTTAGTAGCATATTATTATAAATAATATTTAATAGACCGCTTCTGGGGATGGTCATCACTTTAGAAAAGAGTATTTGGCTACGCTATGGCCTTGAAGAAGGACATATATAACTTTTAGTAGTGGTAACCGACAGAAATGCGATATTATTTATATAAAATTAATACAAAACACATACTCATTTCAGGCACCATCACGTTCAGTTGGAAATCCTCTGCTACTATATACGCAGTATGCTTTTACATTGTGGCAACAGTTGTAGTTCTGGTGGTGGGTTATGAACGTCTTATGATATTACGATCTATCAGACGCTTTGATGACTACATCTATGCTATTATTTTTGTGATATTCCTTGTCCCACATTTCTGGATACCATTTGTCGGATGGGGCGTTGCTCATCAAGTCGCTATTTATAAAACGAACTGGGGGAAATTTCAGGCAAGTATTGCAAGTGTGAAATGTAGAAGTTATTTATTTTCAGTGCCTAAATGATCGAGCCCAAAGAAATGTTTGCGGTTGATTTGATCTACTGGGAGGAACCCATTGTCGATTGCAAATTTACATTATTTTTATTTTGGAGCAAAGTCTTGAGGATATGCACCAGACTTTGCTCTTTTTATAAGATTTATTTTTGTAAAAAATTCTTACAAAAAATAACTAAAATAGAGTAACTAATTTTATAAAGGTAGTATTCAATTAGAATAGGTACTCCATACAGCGCATTGCCTGATACATTTTCGTGCGGTTTTTATGATACAAAATTGTGCGAAGAACATGACTCAAATATAAATTATAGGTTTGTTCAGTTGTTACAGGCTAAAATATGTTGCCGATATTCCAAATATTTGTATTTATGTGTAAACAAATTTGCTTAAAAAGTTCCTCCTAATTCTATTCTTAAGAGGATCAAGATTATACTGTTTATAAAAATTTGTTATAGCTTTTACTTACACGTTTAATACACGTTGTTTTTTTATACCTTGTCACATGTTGAAACTGGATTGCGTCTCTATCTAGTTTAAATGCCTCTAACAGTATGGTTACTTGATACTTACTTACTTGATTGTATTTTGATAATCGTGTAAGAACTTAAGAATGAATGTTTTGCTTATTTCATGTTAAGTCTCTTTTTAAGAAACACCCAAATTTTTAACATTGATTTGAAATAAATTTTATTTTTATTATTTTATTTTCTTGTATTACGCTAATACAGTGACGCATTAGCTCCTTGCTACTTGTTTTCTTTTCGTGAATGTTAAATAACAATTTAATTTTACAGGTGCGCTACTACCGAATTACGGGTGAAAATCTCCAATTTCCAAACTTGAAGAGGACTATCGTTATTATTAGTGTGGGTTGTTTGCTCCTCGCCGTGGGTTTCCTATTGAGTTTGTGCGCATTACTTGATGGATTTCTACTGATACATACCACAGCCTACTACCATATTATAACTATGATCAATATGAATTGTGCTCTTTGGTACATAAACTGCAGAGGGATTAAAATCGCTTCGCAAAGTCTATCTAATTGCTTTCGCAGGGTAAAGTAGTACTTTAACATTTTTATGTCATCTTATTAGCATTCAACAATTTTTGGCACAGGCCCTGGCCTGTGGACGTTAAACTACACCTGTGTAATGATGATTTGCGCAAAACTGCAGGCAGGAGCTTGATGCGAGAAGCTGAGGAGCGAAGTAAGTGGCATGCAATTGGACAGGCCGATGACGATGATGAAATGAGATAGGCTGATGACTATGGTGATCATAATTCTGCAATACAACGGACGCCATTGCGTTTGTAATATTGAACTACATATTTAACTGACAGGAAGTCAGGATAGCTTTTATAAATATTTCGTAAATAGGAAAGATTTAGATCAAAATACTGATACATTTATAAGGGAAAATATATGCTAGCAAAATATATTCTGATTTAATTAGGGTTCATATTTTTTTACAGGATGTAGAACTAGAATGTACAGCAAAGTTGATTTGTCGATACCGCTTCCTGTGGCTAAATCTGTCGGAACAGTTGCAAGCATTGGGGAATGCATACGCCCGAACTTATTCCACATATTGTCTCTTTATGTATGTATTCAAGTAATAATCTTTACATAGTGTAAAATGTAGTTACTCTCTTTGTTTAGACTTTTATTCTACTCAACTGATTTTAATGCCGTTTGAAAAGCTGAAGCAAGTCATTTAGTAAGAAGGTTTATATTTGTTATACACGCCGATTATAGCAAAGGATATTCAAAGACTTCCGTTCGATGCCTGGCCGGGTCACCAGTTGTAAATATAACGATTATATTTACACGCCGCTTTCTACTGCGCCAAGTGTCGTGGACTCAAATCCCACATGGGACAACATTTTGTGTGATCAAGAAATGAATGTATGCTGTTCTGAGTCTAGGTGTTCTTTGTGTTTGTGTTTTTAAGTCACGCTACATAGGTATATATATTTCTAAAACGGAATTTTTCTTTAAAAAAGTGAAATAAATGAAAAAAAAAATTAAATTTAAAAAAAACGAAACGTAAAATCCTTTTTTTCGGAGGAATTTCAAGTCCCTTCAACACAAAGGGAGCATCCTCCAACCAGGCTAAGTGGTCATGCCTTGCGAGCCACGGCCCAACGGATCAACCGATCAATTCTTCGGCACGCGAACTTCTATTGCGCGTTGTAGGATTAATATTGTTGTGTAGTTCGTTACTCCGTAGTTCAGTGTATCTTCGGTAGATGGCGTTGTCATATGTTTTTGTTGCCGCTGTATGTATAAGTCGCTACGAAGTATAAAAAACCACCCGACAGAAGTAACAAGTTAAACTAATCTAAGTTGAAATATTTGCGGCTAGCGCTGTAGGTTAGGTGAAAGAGGAGGAGCCTGCCTACCGCTGCAGTATGTGTGAAAGAAGGGGAAGACAGGCAGACTAGCGTTGTAAAGCATTACGTGATGAAGCGATTTACTAAAGTTTCGAAAATAAGTGTATAATTAGCAAAATTGGGTCAAATGAACGTTTAAATTGTTAAGTATATTTTATTCTTCAACTTTGTAGGTTCGCCAACATAACGATAGCTGTATATGGAGCTCTATCAGAAATAGTGGATCATGGTATTAAGTTCAGTTTCAAAGAGGTCGGACTCGTGGTGGATGCTGCCTATTGCTGCACTTTACTGTTCATATTTGTGGATTGCTCCCATAAATCTACACTGAAGGTAAAACGAGTTAGTTTGTTTCAAACTAACTGTGCACTGTGTGTTTTTTTTTTACTTTACTTTACTTTTACAACAACAACTGTGGATTACACTGTGGGGTGCAGTTCGTTTAAAATAATAGTTAAGATAATAATATCTTCAGTTACTTCTTAAATCAATAGGCGGTGAAAGTTCCGTCAAAATAACCATTACATGATCACCAGGAATAAAAATGCCAAAAAATAAAAAAATGATACTTTGATGTAGTTGTGGTGTATACTTCCATATGCATTAAATGAAAAACTATTAATTTGACAGTAAAAACTTAAATTGTATTTATTTTTATAGATTAACTTACTCTCAAAAGCGATCGCGTTTGAAGTTGCAATTGGGGCAGAATTCAGCGGAATCCAACCGGAACTTTGTTCGTGCTCACTGTGACAATCGAGTTGCTATGAAATGAACTCACACAGATGTGAATATATATAATCTAAATTGATTGAAATAAGTATATATTTTCGGATAACTAACACACAATGCTATCTTGTCCTAAACTAAGCAGAACTTGAATTATGGGAACTAGGCAACTGACATAAATAAAATACATATATACTTTTTTTGGTAAATACATATAAATATTAATAATAAACATTTCGGGACATCTAACACACAACGCCATCTAGTCCCAAACTAACCAAAGCTTGTATTATAAGTTCTAGACAGCTAAAATAAAGACATAAATCCTTTTTTTGTAAATATATACATATTGTACATAAAAAACGCCCTAACCCCAAAATAAATATTTATAGATCATAAAGGAGGAGGAGGAGCCACGCTTCGAACTCAATGGGCCGGCTCGATCTGAGCGAAACCACAGCCTCACAGAAAACCAGTGTTAAATACCTCTTGGGCTGGGTTTCACCCAGTGAGTGAGGATACAGGAGGAACATACTATAACCCCTACCCTGTCCCCTTCTATCACACAAAGGCCGGCAACTCACTTCTGACACCTCTGGTGTTACGTGTGTACATGGGCGGCGGTAATCGCTTACATCAGGCGATAAATCTGCTCGTTTACCCCCTATTCCATAAAAAAAGAAAAGGATACAAACCTCTTAAAAGAGACCTGAGGGTCACATTTTCTTGTCTGTTATAGGTTGCCGCTGGTGTACAGGACACTCTGCTTTCCATCGATGTTCTCTCAGTGGATAGACCAACACAGAAAGAGGTTTAGTATCCACTATTCACTAGTTTATCCAATTAGTGATATCTAAAGATATTAATCACAATAATGAGATATATTAAAGTACAATATTAAACTGCAGATATTGAAAGGGGGTAGTTTGATTTCTAGAGTTACTTTAATATTAGAGTCGTACTGGTGCCTTAGCCAATATGTAAGCGTTTCGCGTCATATCTTTTCCTTCAATCGCTAACGCTTCTATTCTCTTGTATTATTATCTGATATTTTGTTTTGGATAACGACATTCCCACACATTTGTTACTTTTCTAATAACTTTTTCGTTTGTAGAATGTTAACTTGGCTGGGGGGGCATTTTTGTGTAGTTTTTATATGTTTTGTAGAATATTATTTTATACAAGTGTCTCACTGTTGATAACTCTATTTCTTATATAACTCACATTTTTCGCCCTATATGATGTAACTTGTGTTATTTTCACTGTTAATGTATAAAATTTATGTCCTCCTATATGTAAATCCATGACTTAGTACAGCTGCACTGCACTTACACATTATGGGCACCTATTGTAATTCTAAATCGCATCTGTTGAAAATATTTTGCAGATAGATCATTTCATTCAAGCTATAGAAATGAACCCGGCTGTTGTCAGCTTGAAAGGGTACGCCCACGTCAATAGGGAATTACTGACATCGGTAAGTGCTTTCCAATTACATTTCAAAATATCAGTTTACAGTAAATTATCAAGACGGCTAAGTCGACAACATCTATGTAAAAGATATCTGAGAGAACTCAGTAGAAAAATTCTTTCCTTATTTTATCTTTTTTTACGTGTGGAAATTCTCACAAGCCGTCTTCTATCGGGGTTTACGGCGGGATGACGTGTGGAAACCGGACCGATTAAAGCCACAAGGTGTGCCTCTCTGCGCCTGAGATGGGTCCGGGAACGGGAACTGTTGTTATTAACACATCCAGACCACTCTCAGCGACTGCCCGCACTGAATCGGGCACCGTCTATTTTACTTCCCGGTTTAGGCGACGTACGGCGCACGCGCATGACGTCTCCTCGCGACTGGCCACAGGAACGGATAGAGGCAAAAACCCGTCCCGTCCATCCACAACCATACTCAGGCTGGCCTGAGGAGCTGGTAAGCGCACCTCATGCTGAAAATGATCAGGCCATGCGTAGGCTAGGCCTACCGGCCAAGATACGCTCCATGGACGGTAGCGACAGCGGTTTAATTGCGGTTCTGCGAAGACGTCATTTCCGACCGGTTGCGAGAAATCCTCTCCGATGAGTGCAGTGAGGGCTCGATGTTGCGGTGTCCTGGGGGAGTAAACCGATACAGTGTGCTTAACCGAGTCCTCACGGCAGTCGCAGTGGTGGCAGGCTTACCGAAGCAACCGTGCCCGGAGAGGGCCTGCGACAGTTGGAGGGAAACGGTCACGTCACTGCCGCACTGCCCACTCGATTATGATCGGCTGGAAAGCCACCACGGCTGCAAAGTCAGCACGTGGAGTCTCCAGCCGAAACGACCATTGTGCCAACGTGGCTGAACGAGTCGCCTCGCGCCACTCGTGTATTTTCTCGGGCGGAAGGCGAAAGCCACTCTACGCCCGACAGTCAGCCGTTCGCCAATAATCTTCGAGCACTTCCACCTTCAAATTCTACGTGGAGTTCCGGCCAAGGCGCACACCGCCCCGGTCGACACGTTGCAGTAACCGCATATGGCTCTGATCACCAATATCCTCTGAGGGCGCCAGAGGTGTGCCCTATTCTAGACGGTGAGAGCCGCCACCAACACCGGTGAACCATACAGTGCCATTGACCTGACAATCCCTGTGTACAGTTGTCTTGTCGCAAAAACGGCTCCATCCAAATTAGGCATAAGTCGCCCAAAGGCGTAGCGTCAACCAGAATTGGAGCATGCTGTTGGAAGCGCTCGTAGAAGAGCCACCTGCCGTCAAGGATCAGGCTCAGATACTTCATCTGGGCCCCAACTGGTACAAGAACCGAGTAGACCACGACAGAGGCGCTGTAGGGCGGACCAAGACGGGGCCCATGGAACAACAGGGCCTCCATCTTATCCAGAGTCACCCGTAAGCCCAGCGTCTCAATGCGCCCAACGTTCAAAGACACACCCCTGATGGCTAGGCGCGCCGCATCTTGAAAGTGCGACCCCCGGGCTGTGACCGTAGTGTCATCGGCGTAACAAATTACGCCCAGTCCGAGAGAAAGACGACTTCGAAGGCCCCAGTCGTATCCTATGTTCTACAGGAGTGGTTCAAGAAAAGATATAATACCTATATTAACTTATAGCATACGATAATAATAGAAGACCCAAAGAAATCGCCTTGTCTCATATGTGTTTGTAAGTTCTACAACTACTACAAAATCAATAGTAGTATATGCGGGTAGCACTGGTTGTGGTGGAGAGCCTTGGAGAGGCCTATGTCCAGCATCTTTCGGCTAAAATGATACGCAATATGTAAGTTACAGGCTACAAAACGACGACGTAACTTTGAACAAGCGTCTTGTTTGTCACCTATATTTTCATACTTCTTAAAAATATTAAATTCACACGTAAATTATACCTCGTTCACAACTACACATGTCAAGATATATTTTATGAACGGTAGTTCGAAGCACCTACCTATTGAAATTATTATAATTTTATCACTAAAAGGCGATTTGAAGAAATTGTTATATAAATGTATTGAGATTGAAAAGGGTTATTTCAAATCGTAATAAGACTAACGACAATAAAATGAAAAGGTCATTTTAGGGTAACAAACAAATTATGTTTTCTTTTTTCTAACAAAGTATAGATTTATTAAGACTAAGTCGCTTTTCTTATTGAGAATATTGAATCTACAAATTGTTTACCGGATATTTGGCTATTCCACACGAAGATTTTCATGAGCCAATGTATGTCATTAAAGTATAATCAAAAAAAAAAAAACAACAACCCATAATGTCCCACTGCTGGGCTCGGGTCTCCTCTCAGGAGAGGGTTAAGGCCATACGTCCCCACGCTGGCCAAGTGCGGGTTGGAGACTGGCAAGAATACGTTGTTGCTATGTAAATCTTGCCGTTGGATGTTTTTAAGCCGCCCGAAGGCCTCCAACTAAGCTTCACGACTGTTATCGTATGATAACAACCAGGACCGACTGCTTAACGTGACCTCCGAATCACGGAGACGCTCATGGTAACANCGCACTTCTAATACGCCCTCTGCTAGAGCAGAGGGACGTCTAGAGTGCCCTCCGCGGCAGTCAAAATTCGACTCCGTCTGGTATCCCATTTGGTCTGGAGTCTCCCTCTGGGCCAATCCGGCATGAGTGGCTCTACCGGCGCAGCCCCAGAGATCATCGACCCACGCAAGCCCCCACACGACGACAACGTAGGGATACAGTTGTGGGGGTTTAACTTACTACCTAACCTAACCACATCACACCACATTTTATACTCTTAATTCTCTGCACTTGTTGGAACTTGTTAAAATACAATCTGGAATGTACCACACGGGACAATCAGCTACAGTGAGATACTAGTTTACATCTTATAGTCACTTATAGAGACAAGAAATAAATAATTATGTTACAAATAAACGTATGTAACCTCTGAATCTTGTACTCAGTAACAAACAACATTAGACCTACAGACTAGTGAAATAGATGGGAGAGCACATCACCTGAGAATCGTGATCTTTGATAATAATGATTATGAACAAAGTTTATTACTTTTACGACTCATTAAAATTGCTAGTAATAACTACTTTTATGGTTTTGATTTCACTTTAATATTATTGGCAGCCCTATAACCATTACGACATCAATTAATTTTATCTGTGGTATAAAATTTTATGTAATACTCAGTCTGTAGCTGACTTTTTTTTAATTTAATGTTAGTACGCCAATCTATACATCTGGTTCCTAATTTGTCATTTTTCTGAAATCTGATCGAATGCTATAATAGCTTCAAAGGGTGGAAACCCCTTGAAACTACAACTTTCATCCGCAGAAATCATTGTACCTATTAATTTTAATAACCAATAAGTAGTACCTTATTCCTATGCTTGTTTTATTTTCTCAAAGTCTTGCCATTTATTTTTATTTTATGTTCAAAAACTGCCTATTTACTTTCTCCAGTCCATTGCACCAAATGCGTTTCCACATATATGATTACGATATCACATTTATTTATGTTTACGATTTGAATCGAAATTGCTTTAAAGTTTCTCGATTAAAATACTTGTCAAGACTACCATCTTCAACACTTGATGATTAGAGGTGTTGGTTTCGTTTTTGTAATATATTTGCATATATTGGAAAGTATGTTGTTTGTCAGGTCCGACATTGAAAAAGCGGTACCTGTGCCAGGGGAAAGACTGGTTTCTATGGTGGGATTTAACACCTCGACTGCTTCGTTGGTCTTGCGATTAGCGTATGCTACTGTATGTCAAGAGATCTTGGTTTTGATAGCCGGGTTGGATTAAATTGTTTTATTGAGTTTTTATTATTAAAGAAATGCTTATTGATATTCTAAAAGTTGGGGTCTTAACCCCCGTGCCCGCGGGAACGCGTAAAGCTTTTTCCTCCGTCGTGTCGGATAGTCGTCCCATTAGATTGTGAGAGTGAACAGAACAGAGAAAGAGAGAGGGGAACATAGAGTGTGAGTTCTTTCAATTGCATAGTCTTATACACATTGCCAAGTTTAAGTAGCGATTGAAAAACAGACTTAGACTATTGATAATTGACGGTTAAGGATCTTAAGCTGAGCAAGGTCAAATACAATGACAACATGTTATCATCAGTGACATGTTGCATAGAAGCAGCCGAAAACAGGTTTAATTTAGAAACCTGTGAGTTAACTGCTATTTCGTGTTATTCTTAAATCTATACACATGTCACACATGACAGTCTGATCCTACACTAGTCAAAAACATTAAATGGGAATCGTATAGAGATACCACAATAGTAATATGGCTGAATAAAGCATATTTGACGAGTGTCTTGGCTTAAACGCGAAACAGTCGGTAACACTACCTTACGCAGGTTTAAACTTTCATCAGAAATATATATTACACGTATTCAGCCGAATACTGAATGGAGAAAAAATATAGCAGAATACCAGATAATTGCCAAAATATTCGGGGCATTTCTAAAATCTAACCATCTCTCGCTTCAGTGTCTGGTCGATGTTGCTGATCGTGATAAGGACACCTTTTTTTTTGCCGATATCCCCTCGGATAAAAACCGTACATTGTCTTTTTTGGTTTTACAAAACTGGATATTTTAGAATTATCTGTATTTTGGACATCAGTGCCTCTCTTTGAGATTGGACATTACATAGAAGCATGTTAAAACAGTTAACTCTCATCAATTTAACTTTGGTGCTATTAACAAACATAAATTTAGAAAATAATAAAGGAAAATAGTATGAAATCTGTGTGTGTGTGTTTGTGTGTGTATGTTCCAGTGTGAGCAAGTTCATGTATACTTGTGTGCACATGTTCGTTTGTGTTTGATATGTACGTGCATATGTGTATGATTTGTTTTGTAAAACGCCCTAACTAAATAAGATATTTACCTTTATTCAGTTGCGGTTTTTCAGTGCCGTATAATGAAAACATATCTAACTGCCAGTGTATTTTCCAATACTGTATCGCGATATGTAAGTTCTCATACCGATTAACACATAAACAATCTCCCAACATCAACTGTTGAATGGAGTCGAGGAACTTCCTCCTTTGTACTTAATATATAAGAACCATTCCTATACAATGCTCTCAATTCCGCACCACACTTCTTATTGTTTCTTAAGTGTTTTCAACAGGTTCATTTACACAAGACAGTAGGGTAATGACACTGATGACAATGCTAATTTATTAAGTAAATTTTATTTAATACCTACTCCTATAAACGGAATAAAATTAAGATAAAAAACTCTACTAGAAGTATTTACCTAGTCCATAAGTACATATTACCATACAATTGTGTCATGAGATATTCCAAAGTATACTGTTGTATGTCGTATTATCAATATTATTGTAGGCTATTACAGCTTGTTATTTATTAACCATGATTTAATAAAATACTAATAAACTAGGAGTCTTTTTATGGGAAGACCAAAAATTTTATGAACAGTAAAATAGAGCGTCAATTATAAATGAAGAGTTACGTTGACGCGTTTTGTGTTTAGTTATCACGGTTATCAAACTATTAAAACAAACACAGCTAGAAAACTTATCATTAGGAAAAAAAATTTTAAAATTTCGTAGATGCTGAATAAGTGCGCAACGCTCAAAAGAGAAGATACTTGCGGCCATCGCCTTTTAGGTGGCGTGACGTCAACGCCAGTCGTGTGTCGGGGCTAGCACACACATTTGTTTTTCGAAAGACGGTCCCCGTCTTTATATTTTTTATCATTAATTTTATAACGTCTTAGAAGCCACTTCGCACGAATGGGCCGGCACGAACGGAGTGATACCACGGCCACGGTGAAACAGAACTTGCGATTCACCGAGTGAGTGAGGATACCGGGGCCCATACCCCTTCACCACTTGTGACGCCTTGCCGCTGCGCCGCGTGTCCATGGGCGGCGGTAATCGCTAACCATCAGGCGAAATTGCATAAAAAAGTAACGGCGACGACTTAGAAGACTTTAGAATTGAACACTTCAAATACTTGACATTGGCAGAAATGGCTCAAATGGCCTATCAGTGTAGGGCGTCCTGTGACACGGTGGACTAACGATTTGAAGAAAGTAACTTACAGCAGATGGATGCGGTGTGCTCAAGACTGGGATTTTGCGCTGGATCGGCGCTCTTTGCAGAAGACCTTAGTTAAGCAGCGGACAGCGATAGGTTGATTGGATTGATATGACTGGTTGCCATCTGAGCAAAAGAAAAAGAGTCTGATAATTTAATTTGAAGAGAATTTCAGCAAGAGAACCAGCCTTAACCTTTAGACTAATGTCTTTTGGCCTTAGGAGGAGCATGCTTTGGCAGAATTGCGGGATCGACCGATCGATCGAGATCCCATGACTTCATTGCAGCAACTCAACTCTTTCACTGCTTTTCACGGAGTCAGTGTGTTGCCGGAGAGAAAACAAAGTGTTTAGATTCACAACCCACATAGGACAACACTTTTGAGTGATCCACAAATTTTTTGTCGAAGTCCGAGTGTACTTTAAGTATAAAGTCACTAGCGATATAGAATATATCCATAATGGTGTTGTTGTCTTCTTAAAAATAGAAAATGAATAGTCGAATTGAGAACTTCTTCCTTTTTTTAAAGTCGATTAAAAAAGGAAATTTATGCAGGTCTCCATCGGCGGCGATAGTCACATAACATTAGGTGACCACGACGAAATAAGTAAGATTACTAAATGATTTTCTTAGATAAAAAACACTGTATATTTGCTATTTCTATACAAAAGGTTAAATTACATATTAATAAAAAAGTATTAATTAGATTTTATCAAGCAAATGTTTATGTAATGTGTTTTTAATGGTCACCGCGGGCATTTGTCGCTGTTCTCTCGGTAAATCTTTTCGAGTCTAATTGCCTAGTGGCTTTTCAATGTCAAGACCATGACTTGAGCGTTCGCGGGCATCCATCTTCAATTTACCAGAAAACTACAAAACCGTAATGATATGACATATTTAAAGATGACAATGGTTGTAGTTTTAATATTCAAATATAAAATATATACAATAACTTAAGGCATCATATGTATGTTTATCTCACATACTTCTTTCTTTATGGTAAGGGGGGCCAACGAGCAGACGTATCGTCTAATGGTAAGCGACTACCGCAGACCATGGAAACCCGTAACACCAGAGGCGTCATAAGAAAACCTCAACCGTAACCATCAAGAAAAGAGCGTACTCCTTCTTAAAAGGCTGGCAACGCACTTGTGACGCCTCTGGTGTTGCGGGTGTCCATGGGCGGCGGTAATCGCTTACCGTCAGGCGATACGTCTGCTCGGCGACAATTTATTCCTCAGTTTTGTTGTGCGGGATAGAAAGTTTCTGGAAAAGCGCACAGTTGTGGAATGCCAATCATCTAGATGATGGGGATGAAACTCCTGCGAAAAGAGGCGTCAGGGATCAGTCCGAACAATTCCTCGGAGCACTTCCTATACTGGATGGAGCTTTAATAGTTAATTGCTGGATATAGATTAGTTTAGGGTTGATTTCAATTTTTTCTTATTTATGCAGTGATGTGGTCCTGCGCAGTTTGCTCCCTGAGTCGTGTCTTACTGTCGCCGTGTCGGCTCAATAGGAGTGGTGATTCTCCGTCTTCTTAATCCGTCACCACACAGATCTTACCAATCATCATCAGCTTTTCGCAATCCACCGCTGTACATAGGCCTCTACAACTGCACGCCACTTAGTTCGATCCGCGGCTTCTCGCATCCAGCTCCTGCCAGCCGTCTTGCGCAAATCACCTGACCTGTGGACGACCTACACTATGTTTGCCGAGACGCGGTCTTCACTCAAGAACCCGTTTAACCCAACACTATCTAGCTATCACGATTCAACAAAACACTACCGGTTTGCCAGAACACTATCGGTTCTATGGTAAATTTGCCGTATCTCACACATGACACTCTAATTTCGTACGAAGCAACACACTAGCAAGGATTTATGCTCAGTAGCGGTATCTGGTAGGAAAAATATTTTTTAATACAAAACATCTAATCTTTATGTACAAGATATAATATTATTGAGTTATTGAAAGTTAGTTTTACTGTTTATAAAAAAATACTTAAAAAATAACCCGCGGTCTGGTAGTTTGGGGTCCTAGTCTTCCGCCTGATCTCTCCCCGGCTGTGTCAGATGACTATCCCATCGAATAATGAGAGTGAGCGAACAGAGAGTAGAGAGTGAGAAAGCACTTGTGTTTGTGCATACACTTGTGCACTATGATATCAGTTTTCATTGAAACTGGCTGCCATGGCCGAATTCAATTACGGCGGCAATTAGTACCCTCACCTTTGGAGTAGCTTCACCACTTCGTTCCCTGTGACGGTGCTGACACTAAGCAATTCGTAAAGGAACTAGGCCGAAGACTTATAGAAATCAATGATTCTGGAAGTCTTCTGCTCCGATACATTCCTAGTTCAAAGGTTGGTCATTTCCCATTCAACGCGGCAATGCAGTAAATGTATTTGACACTTTTTACCAGAACCGATCAGGAATCGTATAATTAATTTGTAATAAAAAAAATATACATATAATTTGTAATTTCTAGACGTGTTCGTGTGTGTCAGGCTACTTTTCCACTTTCATGACTTGTATCAGTAAATATTAATTTATCTTATGACTTGATCAGTTTTCTACAAACACGTCCCGAATATGATTTTACTTTTACTTTCAATTCACGTTCAAGATTATACATATTCAAAGTTTCTTCTTTAATAGACACTATTTTATTTAAAGTGTGAATAAATTGTAATAATTATATTATTTAACTGATTATATTACCACTTTTAGACAAGACAGTGATTGCACATTGCATATATTTAAAGTTTTATGTAAGTATTGCACAGCAGAAGGTCTTATTTGCTTATCTTGTTGATATTTTTAGTGTCTTCAGTTCTATTTTTATTCGACTGAGAAAGTAAGAAGGTTATGTTTTATGAGTGTATATTTCTTTGGCACACCCTAGAGCCTAAACTGATGGTTGTATTTTTATGTGAGTGGTGTCAATATATTCGTCTTAGTCGTGAGAGTGACACTGGGTATATCAAAATTAAAAAAAAAAACAAAGTGAATGATTTTTGGAACCAAAAAGTAATCTCAAAGAATATAAATAAGCTTTAACGGCAATTACGAATGTATCTATGTATAACTTATATGTTTCATATGTGATAGTGACGCAGTCAGGTTTTTTTAAATAATTTATCGCTTGTTGTATAAACACAATCTAATCCACCGTGTTTTTTAGCGTTGAATCTTCCTTTCATCAATGTGAAGTATATTTTAAACTAATTAGTGTGAAATAAATAGTTATTAAGTTGGTACCTTAGAAACAGAACCCAAAGATTTTAAAGTTTTATCATTCTACAAGAGCAGGTTTTATTTTGAATAGGGGACATTTGGCAATAAGTCTAATCTTTTAAACTAAATAGTTTGAAATAAATTATTATCATTAGATGTACATAACAACAGAACATGAAGATTTAAGATTTTCTATTCCTACAAGATAATATTTTTTAACCGATTTAAAAAAATGAGGAGGTTGTTAATTCGTCTTGTTTTTTTTTTATTCAGTGGGTTTTGGGTTTGTTGCAAATAAATACAGTCCTTTAGTTGACAAACATTCCGTTTATTGTTTAGTTTCATACATCCTTCAAAATATAAAATAAAAGGTACCTGTCGAATAACAAAATAAGTCAGTATTCAGTTTTACAATCTTAAGAAAATTATTCATGACATTTAATTCTTTCTTTACAATTATTATGAATTCTGTAAAAGGGAAACGATTGACATATGGCGACAAGATATTACACACAATAATACAGTTTAATTTGATACATATTTAACATACCTTTTACATATTCTGGCTTAGTTTTGTTCAACAAAACTCTTGCTATACAATCAACGGATTGTTGTTCAATACTTTATATAAATAACAATTCAGGACATATTTACCCTTTCAATACTTCTTACGTTCTGACATGAAAAATATTTACAAAAACTTATCGTCTTTCAATAGACATTTAAAAGGAATACTTTCGAATATAGAATTATTAATTGGCTTTTAGTAAATCAATAAAGAGGATTATATCAAGGTTGTACTAGCGTCAACTTGATCAATTCTCAACAATTCGACTGTACTTAATTTATTGAGTAGAGGACATTTGAGTAGACTTATCCCCTAATGACAACAGCAATCTGACTTTTAAAAGATAGGCCATGAGTTTTTTGCCCTGTATTCTTCCCATAAAACTTTACGTTATGGATCGACAAAAGCAGGCAGTCGATTTTGGTGCTTTTACATAATTTACCTTGACAATCCAGCACATGCTGTAGCGTCTGTTTGTGTAGATTTTTGATTTTTAACTGTAGCTTCATTAAAGTTTATAAATGTCATGTAGTGTCTTAATTGAATAAATGATTTTAAATTTGAATTTAAATGGTTTGGGTCCAATTGATTTATCGGTGTTAGAACACAAGCGGATTGCTGCTCATTGAGTACACCTGCCCTCAGCATTGCCTCAGTCTAATAGTTCACCACAATCTTGACTCCCAAATATTTGAATGAACGAATAAAGTACTTTAGGGAAAAAAACGAAAAACAATTTACAAAAATCTTCACGTAACACAAATTAACGTTAATATTAAATGGTATAAGAACCGCAAACCAGTATCGAGTTTACCCTTTGATTTGTGAAATCGCGGGCCCATTCTTGTAAAATGTCGGAACTACACATACAGGTGCATGCGCCTGTTCATTGACCCTTCGTTCACTTTCCCTTGTTCCTGGGCGTAACCTGATACTGCAGACGACATAATATAACCATTTAAAGTTAATTGGCTCAGCCGTCTGTACCAAAATGGACCGAGACTTCGGACGTGGATACTCTTCAGATTTACGTTGTCACGTGTTTTCCGGAGACCAGTTATTTTCACATTTATTTTTAACGACTATGAATACTGATTTGCATTTAATGAAATATAACATTAAATTGTTTTTACATGTATAACATCTTTCCTCTTGCTTTCCTAAAAGAGGAAATGATTGGAATTAATGATTTATGGAAAAGAAACGGAAGTGTGTAACGGGAAGTCAGAAAAATGCACACAAATTCTAAGATTGGGCGTTCTTTAGTGTCCGTTTTATAAATCTAAAGTTTATGGATTTGACATTTGATTTGATTTGACCATTTTCACAGTTTGAGAGTAGTCGTCTTTTCTTTAATATAAAAATAAAATATTAATGCAACATATTTCTTGTTACTGCAAATGTTTTCCTAAATGACTTCATCGTGTCAAACTTGTACTGATTAATGCAGTTTTTACGTGGTTTCAAACGTGTTTTGCAATTGGCACCGTTGCGAGAACTCGCGTACTAATGACGCCCATTGTACGACCAATGTATATCATATTTAACACCCGTGAGTTCTTTACGGTTTTGTAACGCATAATTCTTTAGTAAAAAAATATTACTTAAGTAACGCGAACTAAGTTTCCTAATTGGTGATTTTCATTCTGATGATTGGCTTACCTTTTTCCTATTATATGTGTGCAAGACTGCTTTATATATGTGTGGAGGTACGTAACAATCATCTTTACTTAGTTATAAAGCTAAACAAACAATGTTTGGCGTGTAGGACGCTGTAATCTCAGAAACACTAGTTGGATTGAAATATTCTTAAGTGTTAGATAGCCCATTTATCAAAGGGATAGATTATAATTTTATTACAAAATGGAGTCGAGCGTTATGAGAAAATTGCGAAAACGGGAAAAGATATTTCTTTTGAGAAACAAAGACGAAGACTCAACTAGTTTAATAACTGGTAACATTAGAACTTCTAGTCTCTTCGAATATCTTACATTTAAAATGACTTAATGTGACTTTTTTATGTAATTCACGAATTTACTCTTTTTTTAAATAATTGCACTGGACTAGTGAAATGAGCTAATAATAGATACTTCTTTTTGTCATTCTCAAAATAAAAGGTTGAGTATATTTATTTCTTAACGAGGCTTTTAGTGGTAACATTAAATTAAATATACTTCAGCATAATTGAAAACAGTGTGAGTATATAATAGTTAAATGAGTTGTAACAAGTGTGAAAAAATATTGATTCGATTTAAGTTTTAGATATTATAAGTCATACATACAAAGAATTTGCCACATTATATTAGGTTTGAACAGAATTGGCGGTAAAATAAAAGTATGTTAAAGAAACAAAAGCAAAAATCATAACGCCATTTTGCCAGATGTCGTTTATTCAAAAAAAGAACGCCAAACGTCAGCGTTGCAAAAATATAAAATTCGAAACATCTGTTTGACAACTTTGTTCAGAAATTGGGGTTTGAACCGAACTTGAATACAACATATATGTATCTTTAGACCCGTGACATTAGTAAGTGTGGATTACATGGTGTAAGATTACGTATTGAGAATCCTGAAGAGTGTGAAAGGAAATAACTGCGGTAGGGTTTCCTTCCTTGTCTTTGCAATCGATTGTATAATATGTGGATTCCGATAAATTCTCCATTAATTGGCATTTTTATTTTTTTGTTTTATGGCAAATTTGGCAAACGAGCTGTTGAGTCACCTTTTTTATGGTATGAGGTACCTCCTCCTCCTAAATCAGTGGTACATTGACGTGAAAGTACTCGGTGAGCCTTTAGTGAAGGCTTGTCATATCAATTTGGAAATATCGCAGACGACAATTCGTTTCAATTTATAGAACATTTCTAAAACAACTCATAGTTATGGACTGCCTCGGTGGTGCTGTGGTAGGGTACGCGACTGCTGTCCATGAGGCCTCGGGTTTGAATCCTGGGTCGGAGTTTGGGTGTTTTCTATGTATAATATGTATGTATTTACAAAAAAAAGTATTTATGTATTTATATCAGTTGTCTAGTAATACAAGCTCTGCTTAGTTTGGGACTAGATGGCGTTGTGTGTTAATTGTCTGAAATATTTATTTATTTATTTATAAAAAAAAGTATTTATGTATTCATATCAGTTGTCCATAATTCATAATCGTTTTTTATCATATCAAAAATACGCAAGCGCGAACTAGTATAAAGACACACGTGTGTAATAAAAATACAAACATTTTCACAACGAATCTTACAATGTGTAACCGAAAAATCACATGTATAATTTATACAGCCTTCTAGATATAGTGTGAATTGTAACACAGCCCTATTTAAAAAAAAGCATACAAATGCCAATCTTAACCCAACTAAAAGAATCAATATTACATTCTGAACGTTGCTTATTTGGGGTCATTCATTGATTTATTCTTCAAACCATAGATAAATCACATTTTGGGTAGGAACCATAATAATACATGGCAACACCTGTGAACACACTTATGACTATTTTCTAAGGTCACGCCCAAAATTTATTTCCTTTATTGTTCGGTAGCCATTATCTAATTACCACGGAGTTTTCATTTGAACTGAAATAAATCTGTTTACAAACCATTCATTGTATTTTTGTATAGGTGCTTAAACCAATTTTATTACATTTAATACCAAAAGCGATATACCTATACCAATCAAATTTTTTTCTTTGCTTATTTATTTTACTCTTTATTGTACACTTATTTCGATGTGATAACATAATCTGTGTTTGTCAGTTGGATTGTAGATCAGTTTGCTGTTTTACCGCGAGAGATTAAGCGTGATGATATATAACCTTAACGCTTCTCGATAACTGGGCTATCTTACAGCGAATTTACAAGTCGGACTAGTACTTCCTGAGATTAGTGCGTTTAACCGAACAGACAAACACTTCAGCTTAATAATATGTAGTAGTATATTATAGATAGAAAAACAGTCATATAATTACAATTAGTGTTGATTACTAACAGTTAAGTATAATTTATTGCTGTCTAGAAGCAAAGTTCTAAATTAAATTCTGCGTAAGTGTCCTGTTAACATTATAAATAAGACATTTAATGTCAGTGTTAAACGTACTCGCATTTAATGAACTAAGCGGAATTAATTTCGCTTTACCCATAAAATGCTTGTATGTACGATTGTATCGAAATTGTATCCTTAATAACAAATTGAATATTCAATTCAATGTATGTATACAGGGCAGTAAAGTAAATACTACAGTTACCGGCCAGTTGATATCCTTGTGCCAATAGCACTCTTCAATCATAAGACAGTCTAAGCCCCCTATCTCATTCCAGATTTATAGTTTTCTTAACTCTACCTCACTCTGCCCTAGACTTTCTTCCTTTGTCTCTTCTGAAAATGAGTACGTTCTTAGGAAAGATTAGCGACAGGCAGACAGAAGTCTTTAACAAAATTTGCGTAAAGTATTTGTAGTTTAAAACATCGCGCGGTCTTCAAAAACAATCGACAGCAGCCTATAAAACCTGTTCAAAACGTCAGGCAGCTCGAAGATATTTTTTACAAAAGACAACTCCCGCATTAGGAATATACCTAAATATATTATGTGTTGCAGGGAATTTTACAAACATACATGAAACGGACACAAAGTACATCCAGACTTAGAACAACAATTTATAGATCACACAAATTGTTGTCCCGTGTAGTATTTGAACCCACAACACTTGGTGTAGTAGGAAGCGGTGTGGCGACCACTTAAACCACTGGGCATACCGTGCAATCATTTAATACCTATAAGATAGTAGGTGCCCGTTGATAGATGTCAATGTGGTGACGGATCAAGTAAACGAAGCTTCCCTCGTTCATCTCATGGGTGTCGTAAGAGGCGATCTCAGTCGCCCAACAATCTACACACTGCAAAGAACAGGAACAGGACAACATCACTGCAAAGGACGGAAACAGGACAACATCACTGCAAAGATAAGGAATACTTGAAACTTACCAGCCCGTCTGATATCCTGTACGTTTACATATATATAATCGATGAACACGCGACTTCAAAAGTCAGTAAACTTTGCATTTAAATATTTACATGCAATATTTAAATACACACCTGTTAATATTATCATTCCGCATAATAATAACATAATGCAGTTTTTAATGAAAAATAGCAGAAGTCAGCTAAAATTACGATGAAGTGTTCAGTGGGGCAGAATTTTTCACTCTAATTGCGGGTAAAACTAGTTATTTTCTGGTATAAGATTATTTTTGTATTCTAGTTGCGACAGTTATTTATAGCAGATCCTTGTATTTTTAATTATCTACGGCTTAAAAGGCTTACATTACGGGTGATAGGCCTCTCTTTAGACAGGAAGTTTTGGCCTTCTATACCACGATGGTCATAAGATATTACATTACGTACGTAAGATATTACATACATTTAAAATAGGTTTTTATCAAGTTATCCTTCTCTTTTTGCAATGCTGTTGTCCTGTGTATATTGTTGCCTTAGTCGGCTTTCGTTGAGGTGGTGAAACTCAGTACTCTTAATTCGCAAGCACATAATCTTGGATTTATACGTTTTTACAAGAACATATTCATACAATAGTTATTGAATCCCCATCTTTTTAATGGTAAACGGCTAGTATTTTTGTGCTTTATGCTTTTAAAATTTAGATTTTGCAGTAAACTACATATAATATGTATGTAAAGTAAATGTTTTAAGCTAAAATGGTTACAGATCTATCTAAACCAAGTAATATATAACGTACAAAATTTGTAATAAATTTTAATAAATATATTTTAAGTTTTATCCGATATTTTTTCCTCATAAAATGTCTTGTAATTATAACGGTTAATATACTTTATTTGTTTCCCTCTCACAATAAGTATTATTGTTTTCCTGTTGTATAAATGGCTACTAATAACTACAGGATTGATTAGTTATGCAGAGGGACGGGTGTCATATCCCTCAAACACAAAGGGAGGATCCTCCGACGAGGCGAGGTGATCATGCCTGGCGGCGGATTTGTTGTGGAGTTTGGGCATCTTTTATGTATAATGTGTATGTATTTACAAAAAAAGTATTAGGGCATTAAGTCCGCCTTTTGCAATGTAATTGCATGAAGATTAAATAAATAAAAAGTATATATGTACATATTAGTTGTCTAATACCCATGACACAAGTTCTGCTTAGCTTGGGACTAGATGACACTGTGTGTTTGATGTTCGAAATATTTATTATTATTATCTTCATTATTTTGAGGAATAGACCACAGAATACCTTGAAACAGGATTCTATTAGGAAAAATCCTGCATGAAAAATAAAGAAAGAGTTAACATCTTAATGTACTCGCAAGAGTCAGTATACGTCTTTCAGACACGGCGACTTCATCAATGATTTCATCAAAGGTGCAAAAGATATCCATTTCCAACATAAATAGTATACTCCAGAAAAATCAAGTAAAATTCTATGGAACCAACCGGTGAACAAATTTAAAACTCTCAAGAAGAACTCAACTCAACTCTCAGGAAGAAACGCAAGCTATATTTTAGTATCGTGGAAAAATAATTGTTGAAGCGACAGACGATTTCAGTAGCGTTATGACTCTTACACAAAACAAGTTAAATAAAACTTGTAATAAAAAGTATGGTAATAATTAGTAATTTGATGAGAACTTAGAAACTCACAGCTATTGCTCCAGAAAGTTTTATTCATGTTGAAATTGGCATTTCAATTATGAATTATGTTAATACGAATATCTTTCAATTATCTACCTAAATCGTCCAACTTCGTAATATTTCATGAAACCTCGCACATGCACGCGATTATTGTTTGACGTTTGCATCAACCAATGCCAATTTGTCAAATGAGAATTGAATTCGAAATATCGTAGTTTTTTCACATATGAGGCAAAGGCAGCTGACCTAAATTCTTTTATAATTGGATGTAAAGAAGCATGCGCGGGCCAGTACACACGACACAAATTGTATCGTAATTTTTTAACATTATTCTATATCCGTCGGTCGGGTTCTTAGTCTTTAGTAGGGTCTTTAGTCATTGCTATTGATTCTCAATATCGTATGGAAAATTCATCTTGTTGAAATATCTCAAATACCGAATTACCTTTTTGCTTGTTCCATGAATGAATGGCGATAAGAGTCTGTCTATTGTGAATATAATGACTCAATCTTTTCTTGTTATCTTACTGCTATTACTTTTGAATTCACATTTAGAGGTTTTATTAGCAGAATTTTTACTGAAGGGTTGTCTTATCTAAAATTTGAGATAATGTAAATATTTAAATACTTTACTTTTTCTTTATTGCAACCGGACGTTTAAGCCCAAAACTGCCAAAAGATAACATTCAGACGTTAGAGGTATTATAACAGATCTTAATAGGAAGTCGTGACGCAGAATTTTGACAATAAGTAAAAAAAATGAAAGCTTTTTTAAAAATAAGTATCTAGGTGTTTCAATATTAACATTTTACCTAGTTTACTGATTTAATTGATTGATCTAACCAAATACAAAACATTAAAATTATTTCTAAAGTATGTACGTATACAAATCGAATAATACAAACCATAGAATAAATAATATTACCGAAAGCGTTGCAATTCTATAATATAAATAATATAAGTTACCTACAGACAAATGATCAAATCGCTCTTCAAATCCTTCTAACAGTGTTAAAATCCAATAACGTCTTACTCCTTGCAAATAAAACCTCAAAGAATGCAATCAGGTGGCATGCACATTCCGTCCGCTTCACCCAATTCCAGCAGGCCGTGTCGTCATTACATCGTCACTTGTAGTCGTACGCCGTCAGTCAGAATAGTGGCGGCCGCCATGCTATGCGGACGCATACCGCCATTTTGAATTTTAAAACGTGCGAACCCTCCCGCAAAGGCAACTTTTATAAACAGCTAATAATAACATCAGTTATCATTCATTCTATAACAGTGCTTTGTGGTGTTCTGTGGTTAGTGTTGTGCCCATTTGGATTTATTGAAAAGTGAAAAAGGTATTTATTAAACATTTTAATAATTATTTAATAAACAATTAATAGCCGGAGAAAGTGAATTAAGTTTTGAGATGCGCTCAAATTAAAATGCGATCGATGTCCGGTTCATGAGTGATTTAATTAAGATTTAGAAAACATTTCTAATCACTTTTTTGTATATTTTTTGTTCATTTATTGCAGTGTTATTATCTATTTAACTGGTATAAGTCTCTAATAACTGGAAACATACCTAAATGTAATTGCATTAATACAGCTATGGCATGAATGACAATGCTACCTTACACAACAAATAAAACCTTGTAAAAAAATGGATGTCAATTTCGACTTTATTATTCAGAGTCATCTATTATTCTAATTTGATTAAATTATTCACTAACTAATTTCCCGTTCATATTACTCATTAATGTACGATGTGACACGTAAAGAAATGCAATTTAAATATGTCTTTTTAATTAGGTACTTAATAAATGAAATATAAATGAACTTGTTCAATTAAAACAGATTAGTAAATTAGCCAGAAAACTATGAGGTATTTCTCAAATTACATCTTGTGGTTATAATTGAAATACTCCCATATGAGATTTTAGCAAAAGACTAGTGACTTTGTTGAGCCCGACGAGCAAAATGCTTTCTTTAACAAAGTTTTTTCTTTTTTTATGGAATAGGGGCAAACGAGCAGTCGTTTCGCCTGTTGGTTAGCAATTACTGCCACCCATGAACACCCGTAACACTAGAGGAGTCACAAGTGCGTTGCTGGTCTTTGGGGGATGGGGAAAGGGTTTAGGGTATGGGCTTCGGTATCCTCACTCCCTGGGTGAAACACAGAGCAATCGCTATTTAACACCAATTTCTGTGAGGCCGTGATATCACTCCGGTCGAGCCGGCCCATACGTGCCGAAGTGTGGTTTTCCCATCTACCATGTCGTATATAATATTTAAAGGAATAGGGATTTTCTGTTTGGTATTTGTGAGTTCAAATTTACTTATTAATTTATGATTTCCTGAACGACTTTGTACCCAGTAAATATTATTTTTTTTTTTTGTAATAACTGATATTATACTTATATATAGGCGCTTATAGCCCAGTTGCACTCGGTGATTAGAAACAAACACCGAGGGCAAGCAACGACGGCGCGGTCAGTACCTGGATGGGTGAACGCTGGTGGCATGTTACCATGAGCGTCTCCGTGATTCGGAGGTCACGTTAAGCAGTCGGTCCCGGTTGTTATTTTATGATAACAGACGTGAAGCTTAGTTGGAGGCCTTCGGGCGGCTTAAAAACATTCAACGGCATGATTTACGGAGCCACAACGTATTCTTGCCAGTCCCCAACCCGCACTTGGCCAGCGTGGGGACGTATGGCCTTAACCCTCTCCTGAGAGGAGACCCGAGCCCAGCAGTGGGACATTATTGGTTGTTGATTGATTGATACCTTTATAGTAATTTAACTATAAACTTCTATTCTTGAGCTCAAGATACAGTGTCAGTTGAGGTATCTAGAAGTAATAAATTATCCATATAAGTAGTATCAGTATCCTCGTGTGATTATTGAAAGTTCTATTTTGTCATGTCTCTAAATACCCAATTTTACAACAGAGACAAAAACTATTAGAAAATCCCTAAACTCGTTCAGTTTTATGTAAAAAATAGTAAAAACTAGAAGGAAGACAATGCTGTGTTGTTAACTTTTTTCGTCATAACAAACGAATCATAGTGCCACGATACCACGGCCTCACAGAAAACCGGTGTGATGCAGCGCTCTGTTTCACCGAGTAAGTGAGGATACCGGAGGCACATGCCCCAACCCCACCCCAAAATGTTGGGAATGCACTTGTGACGTCCCTGGTGTCGCGAGTGTCTATGGACGGCGGTATTCGCTTACCATCAGGCGACAAGCCTGCTTGTTTGCCCGCAATTCCATAAAAAATAGTAGGTTTTAAAGTCTTGCTAATTTTTGAGATACGCAATTACCGCTTTCTGTCGTCAATATACACATGTCACGACAATCTTCTTCTTCTTCTTTTGATGATATGGCAATCAGCCGGATCAGCTATTTCTGCCAATGTCAAGTATTTCAAGTCTTCAATTCTAAGTCTTCGTCGTGATGGAATCAATGATAAAAAATATAAAAAATGTGGATGACATGAAATGGGGACCGCCTTTCGCAAAAACAAAAAACGATCTCCCACGACAATCTTTCTACCTGCTTTAAACGTAAATGTCTATTATCAATCACTGTTGAGACCTTTTTTCGCGAGAACTGTTTTTCACATCATACCAGACAATAACGGAAAACTTTTAATAATTACTTATTGCAAAGCAATATGCAATGCATTACATATTTAATAACAGGCAAGGAATAAATTGACAACGGTTCATAATTTCAAATCGATTATTTGTGAGCTGATTTATAGTTAATCGACTAGGCACTCGGTTTGTTACCTAACCATGGAAAGCGATCAAATCACAAGTAATGTAATATTTGTACGTTTGTAGACTCGAAATGGTGAAAGTACCGGCTGGTATGTCGGCCAACATTGTTAAATTGGCAGTTAACTTATGCATTTATGTTTTATTTGTAACAGAACGTGGGATATCTATCGTAACCATAGAATTACTTTTTGGTACTATTAACCCCTCGTCATTAATAGTTTTTGAAAATAACAATTCAGTTAATGTAACGCTGTCATTAATTTTGATTTACTGTTACCAAAATATTATATATTAACTTTTTATAGAAAAGTATAGTGCAATTTTATTAAATACTACGTGAAGATCGAAGAGTCAATCTATAACCGGACTTTTGAAAGGTCACGCCGATTTTGAGATAAATATAGCTATTAGTTTAACAAACATAATGAAATCGGCTACTAATAACGGTATGTTGGGAACACCTCTATTATGGGTATCTAAAATCTGCTGCAAAAAACAAATGGTGGAATATAATCGACTAAACTGAATCGAATAGTTTTAAAATTCTACTGAATTAGTTCATACGTCTTATGTTCTGTTATAGAAATATTATTTATCTTGTCCACATCACCGCACTCGCGCATTGTTTGCGTGTCTTGTTTTTGCGTACTTTTACATTCCGTTGGTTTCTTTACATAGCGCCTGTTCAACTCTCATTTATTAGCTATCGATTGGAGAAAATCGTCATCAAAAGCACTCCAATCGTTTCATAAACCGTTTTAATGTAAATTATTTTATATAACATATATGTATTTTGTTTTTGTATTTTGCAAATGAAATAATAAGTTGTGCGAATATCACCTAAAAAACTAAGACTGTTCAATAAAATACAATATTTATTTACATAAGTATTTTATGTGATGATATTGATATTCATAAAAAAACTTTTATTACATGTATGTATTTTTATAAAATGTTCCTTGAGTCTGACCTTGTATCTAACAATAAGTTATGACATATGCTTTACAGAATGCCTTTAAACACTTGTTTGTATAATTTTAATAAACTTGAAGTAAGTAAAAGAATTTTTATGCTTCACGAGTTATAAGTTCTCAAAATCATTCTAGTATTTTTTTAAATTTAAGTTTCATCTTCCCCTATACCATTTCTTTGCAAGAAGTATTCTGCATAAATCCAAATCCATGCACTTACATTATAAACATCAATTAATATTCAAAGAACGAAAATAATGTAAAATTTATTTAAATTACCTGTGTAAACTCATAATATTACGACAGTATAAAAAAACATGTTAAAAGAGAATATAAAAACAGTGTACCAATTCACTATTTAAAGATAAGCGAACTAAATAATACCCCAGATGGTAGTCGATACAAAAATAATCGATTAAAATTGTACATCACACGTGTATCGGCCTACGTCAAAATAATATTAAGGTCGGTAAGTCACGCGCGAATGATGTCGAGTGTAATTATATTACAAACTTGTTAGTTCTTCATCATTATATGAAATAACACCATAATTAAATATTACAGTAGATAATTCCATAAATATGCGATATTGTAAGTTCAGAATTTGTCTGACAGTTCGGTGACAATACTATCCTGAAAATTTTGATTAATAAAGTATGGCTTATATTTTATGTATGTAATTATGGAAATATTAATATTTAATTTATGGGTGCCATATAACAACAACAAGTACAAGACGGGCGAATTAAATAACACAACAACTGACATTGATTTTGGCAGAAAAATGAGTGAGTGCATGCAACAGCCATATGCGATGTGTTAGGTTCATTTTAAATCTCACCTGCTATTTGATAACCAACTGTAGGAACATCATTACCTACCATCTAAGCCGAAAAGAGTCCAATGTTACCTTGTTCAACAACTATTTTACTTTGACGTGTGCTCGCGTTGCACAGCATCGTGTTACACATTTCCGTCCCTTTTAAAGAAATCATTATCATCATCATCATTATCTCAGTCGAAAGACGTTCACTTTCGGACATATGCCTCCCCACGGATCACCACAACAACCGGTCCTGTGCTGCCCGCATGCAGCAGTTTCCCGTGACCTTCACCAGATCATCGAACCTCCTTGAGAGTATAAATTATAATAATATAATACCAAAATTCGTATAAGCACAGGAAAGAATGTTGTTACATATGATTGTATATGTGCCCCGCCAACATAAAATGTTAAACACTTGGGGAAAAAGAAACTAATATCAAAAGGCGACTACAAGAGTGAAAAATTAGACAGGGGTTGGATTACCACTAGTAAACCATTGTAAATAACATTCCATCACTTGAACAAACATGCTGCGGGAACTTTATAAACAGTCATGTCCCAAAATGAAATATATACTATTTCTATAGCACTAACCACACAAATAATAATAACCAATGTCTTAATATCTTCAATCTAAAGGCCGTTGATGGTGTTTAGTAGTCTACTACGACTAGATACAGGCCTACCTTAGAATACAAATAGACTACCTAGGCCTACTAAACCATTCAACGGACTTCTTCGGTAGTAGTTCGTTGCTGTGATGTGCTTTTAGTCGATTTTACGACCCATAGAATCAACAAATATGGCAACACTACATATTCTCAATCTTGGCGGATTCTCACGGATAAATTTAAAAAGTAATAAAATTCTAGCCCTTGACGATTAGAACTGCAATGCGTTTCGCAAAATATTATCTTCGGTCAGCCATTATCTACGGCTTTGTCTGTTTCAATTATTACACACAAACATAAGACATTTTGACCGACACAGTATACAATTCATTGTTGTAGTGAACAATGCATATTGTAAAACCCTGGTGTCCGGCAATGTATAACCTTGTGGATGAAATGTTGTAACAAAATCTGTTAGCTGTATGGTTATTTTTTCTGGACTCATGCGATAACCTAATCTGTCTTTGTATCTGTTTGAAGTAGCCGTGGTAATTAAAGATGGACTAGATTATTGCGAGCAAGGGACCCAACGGTATAAAAAAATTGTAAGGCAACTTTTTTTGATTTTTACAAAGTGACAGGCTACCGAATACCTAACCATTCCCTTAATTCTGGAGAGAAAACTTAAACATATATATATTAGTTTGTATAACCCCGTATAGATCGTTGTTTACTATATTTTATTGTATATGATTACAAACGTATAAACAGGTTACTATCGCCCCTGAATACTTGCTATTCAATTGCCTTGCCACCTTTCGATTGGGATTCAGTATATAGTAGTGGAAAGCAACCAAAGGATGGCTTAACACTGATGTGTTCTAAGAGGTCGTATCACCACTCCAGTTGATGTTGTTCTTGTGAAACGTATTCCCACTATTAAAAAATGTTATTTTATCTACTAATTTCTCTTAAACCTTATAATATATTTCGCCTACAATTTAGTGAATCTTCACGGCAATCATCGAGTAACGCTTTCAAAATGGCAGACTCAACTCAAAAGACAACCTGATCAACGAAACTTAATTGAAACATAAACATGTTTAATCATGTTTCTCATTCCTCAAGTCATAACTAAGTTTTTTTTCACTATTTAATACATTTTATTTTCACGTGAATTTATTTATTCACCTTTATTCAATAATTTATTTATTAAACAAACTGAAAACACATTTCAAGATTTCTATTCGACCGTTACATCTTTCTTTGTTATGCAATTATTTTAAATTTAATAATTTTAATAATTACATCATTTGTCGCTTAAAAACATAAATAAAATATGAACACCTGGTGGAAACGCCTTTATTTATAATTATATGAATAATTTTAATCAGAATTTTTCTAAAATTTCATCATTAAAGATTATTTATGTTTGATTTACATACCTCCGATACCACCTCCTAATGGCATATCGCACGCCGTCTCGGGTACCTGTAGTCTGGTTTGGTCCATTGGGCGTACCCAATGAACACGACCATTAACCCGGCTCATGGCCAAACAGAGTCCCCTTCTCTGTTTCTCGCTTGGATTAATCCTGACCGGCGCGTCCTTGTCGCGGGAGTAGGCACCACATGCTTCAGTAGGCCGGAGTATGCAGGTAGCAGGGTTCGGCATGGTCCCTGTCCTGTAGGTATAACACAGGAACTTTGCACCAGGTGCACCCTAGAAAGGACAACCATGGGACCCAGGTTCTAAAAAGAGTCCTACATATATAGATAATGCATGCAGAAGTATAAATAACTGCTAATTGAAGCTGCTGTTTTGAATTGAGATTGAAGTCAAGATTTTTAAATAAAAATAGTTACCAGACTAAAATTTTTGCATAACAATTGAATAACTAAATTACAAAATTCTTCTACCTAATCTACATAATGATTGCACATTATTAACTTAGCGTTTGAACGTTGGCACTGATCCAAATAATGCTGAGTATACTTCTTGGCGAGAAATAATATGAATTAACTTTGAAAAATTATCATTGACTTAAGTGCGCCTATTTTATAATGACTTTTAATAAACCGTGTACTCCATTTTAATAATTACCTGCTCTCAGGGCTGCCCTCAGTCGAATCTAAATACCAACGTAGCTGAATATGAATTCTTAACAGTATTTCCTCAAATTGAACACCTTCCAGATTCTTTTTTAAATACGCTGTAGTACACCTGTCCTCATGAGTGTAATACGCCGCCAAGTCTAATAAAAACATTAGTATCCTCGTTACAATTTCCTGTCATTGTTATGGGTCGAAATATAATAACAATCTACCACCTCACCTCGTCTGTGGGGAGTAGTGACACCTCACACTGCCTTAGTGAGACAAACAATGGCCTGGGTGCTGTTTAATTAACATATTTGATTATTTAAGTACTGTGATTGGCCACACGTTTAAGAGAAGTGTTTGTTCTCATCTATCGTATTAACCGTCGCTAGATTACTTAATAAATATATGACAGCGCCTGCGCTGTGTTTCACCGAGTAAGTGAGAGGATACCGGGGGCCCATAATCCAACCCTTCCCCTCATCCCATGGTGTCCATGGGTGGCACTAATCGCTTACCATCAGGCGATACGTCTGCTCGTTTGCCCCCTATTCCATAAAAAAATCAATCGATAGACCCGTCATTTGTTTAGTTGGTAGTCCAACAATGTGCGATTCGTAAAACTTTTTAACCAATAAACCTGGTTTAAAATTTCACCTCCGGTACTTACATATCGTTAAGACCTGCTGTTCTTGTTCTACCTTAACAAAAACAACCCCATTCAGATAGTAATACAAACGGCTTAGGACTATCAGATGTATGTGACACATATGCTAAAGTCATTAAAACCAGACTAGGTGATAAACACATCGACAACGAAATTCCTATAATTTATTTCAAATGAGCAATTCTTGCAACAAATATATCTAACCAGGATTCATTTTTGACAGGTTTGTAAAGAACTTTTGTACTGCCTGGCGTATCTCACAGTAGGGATTGGTATTAAATTTATTTGTTTATATTTTAAATTCTCGAATTTTCAAAACATTTAATTTAGTTTTTAGATTAAAATGAAATATATGAATCTCACATAAGTTGCCATTGTTGTCAACAAAATGCATTAATATAATATTTATGAAATCAAAATTCGTCTACGATTTTCTTGATCCTGTTGAAAATGTTGCTCTTTTACTAAATACATCAATAAACTCATTGATATATATTGATTCAAGTATTTTTAGCAATGTATACTTTATAATAATATAAAATATTTTCGTCAATCTGACACACAATGCCATGTAGTTTTTAGACCAAATAGACTTTAAGTATGGCGTAAACACGCCATACTTAAAGTAACCACAGTAGAAATAAGTTTTATTAATGCTGTTGTAACAATTTCATGAGCAGAATTAGTTTTTTAGCAGTTTCCTAAAACTATGGTTAATTCATGAAAATAAATAGGATGATTTATTGCCAGCAGTACAGGATCTGCCATTCACTTTACCAAAAAACAAATACCGAGGAGAGCTCTATCGTTCAGGTACTTAAAAATAATAGATAGACAGTAAGTACTACGATTTACATATGAAAACGTATCACGCATTGTTTTCGCTACCTCCTACAATGACATCATGCACTCTTTAGTTATGTTAAACAATGATATTTCGTCGCATTTCAACAATATACGTAATATAATGAAATTCAATGTGGTGGCATGTTACCATCAGCGTCTCCGTGATATAGAGGTCACGTTAAGCAGTTGGTGGCTTAAAAACATCCCACGGTAAGATTATGTAGCCACAACATAGTCTTGCCAGTCCCCAATCTGCACTCGGCCAGCGTGGGGACGTATGGCCTTAACCCTCTCCAGAAAGGAGTTGATTTGATATTGAATGGATTTCATAGTAGGACTAGAAGTAAAAAGTATCTTACATAGAAGCATTGTGGTTTTTGGTGCACTGTTTTCGTATATTTGAGGGCTTGTGGATTCAGACCCACTTGCCTGAACCCACAGGTCTTATTTCTATTGTGAGATGAGCATAATCTATATTTACACATAAATGTGTGTCCAACCGTTACTAGAGTACAAGGTTTACCTAGTTTGTGATTAAACAGAAGTGTGTGGGATGTGGGGGGTTATTATTATATTTTTAGGATTCAGTACCTAAAAAGTAAAAAAACAGAACCCTTATAGAATTACTTTGTTGTCCGTTCGTCTGTCTGTCAGTCAAGGCCCGTTTTCTCAGAGACGCGTGGAGGTATCAAGTTGCAATTTATATCAAATACTCAGGTCTACTGTCCCTTGGAATTATGAAAAAATCAAACTTCTAAGTCAACTCAATCAAATATACAGCCGCTTATGCTGCAAATTTTCGACTCGACTCGCAAGGGAATAAATATCTACAGGATACTTCCCCTGAACTCAGAATCTTGAAATTTGATACGAAACAACGTCTTATAGCACAAATAAAGGAATAATTGTGAAAAGCAAAACAGGTTTGTACGGTACCCTCGGTGCGCGAGTTCGACTCGCACTTGGCTGGTTTGTCGTTTTTAGATACTCTTACAGCCAGAGAGCAAAGATAAGACAAGTCAAATCTTAAGCAACTGCACATAAGCACAGTGTTCAACAAAACAGCAACACGCCTGGCAGTAAAGTTTAACAAAAGGAAATAGGTTATTACGGTACCCGGCGCTAGAAGTGCTAATAACGTGTGAATGTATGTGGCCGGAATGAGCTCTGCATGTGTATATTACCCAAACGACCATGGTTTTCGAGAGTTGATTCCAATGAAAACGGTTTTTAGATGCATGTAGCTGATAGAGACCTATTTACACTAGTTTATAGTAGTATAGATTTAATGATCATCTAATGGCGACGTATGAGTCAACTATTAAAGTAAGCTCTAAAGGATATCGGCACTGCAAAAAGAAGAAAAACTAGTAACCAACCCTTTTTTTTTTTTTTTACTTTGTGGAATGCCTTTACGCACTTCGCTCCCCCCTCGCGGGGACAGGGGGTTCACTTTGTGTGGGACTCCTGACTGACTCGCCAGACTACCCACTAAACCACCACGGTGTGCCACTCTGCGCCTGAGACGGGAGAGATCCGGGAACCGCTTTCTTACGCCATCCGGACCCCTCCCAGCGCCTGCCCGCACTAAAGCGGGCACCGTCTTCCGATGTTAAACTCTTAAGGTNGAGCAGAGGGACGCCCGGAATGCCCATCGCGGCAGTCTGGAATCAGACTCCGTCTGGTATCCCGTTTAGTCTGGAGTCTCCCTCTGAGCCAATCCGGCATGAGTGGCTCTACCGGCGCAGCCCCAGAGATCATCGACCCACGCAAGCCCCCACACGACGACAACGTAGGGATACAGTTGTGGGGGTAAGTGATGATTTATGGAATTTGTATTTACAAGTAAATCAGCTTATTATTTAATACAGAATAAAGAACGAACTTAAATATAATATTATCACAGCTCATCAAAAAAATAACTCTAATTAACAATAATTGATATTTTTTATCTATCAGACAATTAACTAGCGTTTATATTAGCGTTTTCTAGATCATTTCTAGTTAAGTTTAAAAGGGCATTTAGATACGACCACCTAATGCCGTCTCATCGAGGTTCAGCTGGTGAAATATGACCACCTTTATTATCTGCTCATAGTTCTCTCTGACAAATTTATAATTACGACTACGGAAATAAGACACTTTCTAAATCCTTATTTTAGTGAATACATAAAATACAAAAACTATCAGATCTTTTATCGAGTATGAAATTATTTGATCTGTAATAAGTACAGCACTATGCACAAAATTATACCTAAATAGAAAATTCAGTTGGAATATTTGAAGTTATTTTACAGCATGAAATAAATGTAAAATAAAATTATATCCAATATTATTCTTGTAAGAAAAGGGCAAATTTTGAATTCTGGACTTGATAGTCTAGAGCAAACATCTGTTTATTATCTTTGAAAACTTTCAGACTTACACAGTCGTTACTCGCTGGCTATAAAATATAAAGTTACTTGATAAAATAGTAACAACAGTATGAGAATAACAAAACTTAACTGCAAGAGAAAAATAGGTAGGGAAAATACTACTTATTTTTATTTTTTTGTCGATTTTAATGATGATTTTACTTTTTCAATACTACCTATTTTTCTTAGTGAAAAATAAAGATAGAAATATTTAAATAGTGAGTGGAATTAAAATTCCGCAAAAACGATAAACGTTTTTTTTATATCTTTTAATCTAATTCCTCTCAGGATTTTATGTGTCGCCTGTGTACAATTTCCTTTACATATACAGACAACATATGGCTTCTGAGATATCTCAAATTTTTCAACTCCAATATATGTTACTTGGTGGTGGTCAAAGTTTGTGTCAATACCGTTCGTTACCGATAGCCGTTCATCAGTTATTAGACTGTGAAACGACTCAGCAATTGGTTACAATTAAAGTCTAAAGATTCCGTTTATTACTGCTCTGGTAGCGAGTGAGACACGCTAAGAAATAATTTAAAATACGTTAGCTCAAGATTATATTATATAAAATTAAAAACTATAAATACTGACGAACGAATGAAATTAACTAAACATAGAAAAAGATTAGAGAAACGGTATATCAAATTCAATTCAATTAAACCAAAGTTCAGTTTCAATTGAGTATTATGAACTCAAAACAAGAAAACGCTAGTAAAAGAATGTAAATTGCTTCTTAATGAAAGAGAAAAAAACTATTTACCATTCAATGTGAATGACTTTTATTGTTCGACAAGGACCGGCTGGTGGACTTTTAATTAAAGGCCCCTACACATTCTCTATTATACGGGACATTTTTACAGCCTCTGCTACATACTGTAATACCACGAACACTGTTGCATGTGTATATTTACGCACGAAACTCTACAAAGAATCCTAAGCGTTATTGAATAAATGGTTTAAGACTCATATTGCTTTATCATGAGTTGATGTTTAGTAAGTTTTATTTTTACTTTTGAAATGTATTGCTTAAAGCTGTTGTTTTATGACTTCTGATACTTGTTTGGGGGTAGTAATTTTTGATTGCTCTTTTTATTGATTTATTTAAGGTCACTTTTTAGCAACTAAGGTCATTAACGACCACTGGCAGTTCTTAAACTAATTTGTACATATTACTAAAAACATTAGTGTTTTAACATGTCCTCCTTGATTTGAACAGTCTCTCAATGTTGTTGACTACTAAAATTTCCATAATTTATTTTTAATACCAGCTAGGTACGTCTATTGATTCGTAAACTGTTGAAAGTTTCTTCATCTCAAAACATTACACATACACACACATCATACATACATAGTCATAAAATGACAGTTTCAAAGTTTGACGTTCTTTTAAATACCAAAGTTTAACTTATACCGAGCAATTTATATCTCGTAAAAATTAATCAAGCTTCATCATGGAGGCAGGCCTAAATTTTATATATTTTTGGGGTAGCAGCCGGGCTATAATGCCGTAAGGGTGTCATGAGATGCGATAAAAGCATAGCCAACATATGTGCGAAGGCAGTATTCACGTACATTGTACTTTTACAGCGTCTACTTACAAAAGATGTCTATGTAATCTAACATACGCAAACATATATTACATTGATATAGCTTTTGGCTTTTAATTTCTTTAATTTAAAATGACTTATTCACTCATTGTCTGTGTTGTGCTCGTAACAATAAGTGTTAGATTTTCTAAGAAATAATACATAAATATACTAATAACCTATTACTAGTGATCACCCAGTGGTACAAGTTCAACTATTTTTTTCCATTTCTTTTAACTTTCTGCACTCCTCCATATAATATTTAACTGTTTCAGATTTTACACCCCACCGTTTGTATAATTTTCGTAAAAAGGATTCCAAAGGTTTTGCTTCACGTTGTAATATAAATATAACTTAAATCTGAGTTTTACTTAAACAATATAATCAATACTTAATAATCAAACAGCATCTCAGATCTTTTTAACTTTTTTAGTGTATTGCAATTTGTTCTAAGCCCTAATCGTTTCACGTAACCTTTCCGTGTATACCTCATAGTCAATTTTAGCCTGTAGTACCGCATCCACAAATGTATCCCGATGAGTTATATTTGAACACAATTCCTAAATAAGTATAGTAATACTATATACTTTTTAAAGTACAATAATGAGACTACTATTATATTGATGTCTCAGTTTCCGATTTCAATTGCAAAATTAAACTGTTTTTCTTCTGAAGTAGATAAATAAAAGAAATAAATATTTCGGACATCTAACACACAACGCCATCAAGTCCCAAACTAAGCAGAGTTCGTAATATGGGTGGACAACTGATGTAAATACGTATATACTTTTTTTTGGTTTCATACGTATTACACATAGAAAACGCCCAGACTCTGAAATAAATATTTTGCAGATTATAGGTAGGTAGTTATGTTCTTAAATTCATTCGTGTGTAGGTTTGATATTTGTTTACTTTCTTCTCCTACCTCGTCATCATGGCTATTATTTTGAATAAGTATATACATGGCTGAAATATCTTAGTTTCTTTAAATGTAGAATCAATTTTCAAAATACAGTATTATAGAAATACTAAATATTATGCAAGGTTTAACACATACTTTATATAAAATAGAAAATATAATATGTATAACTTCTCCCCAAAGTGTCGGAACAAATTTGATACACAGCCGTATTTCGCTTCTATTTACGACATACAGTAGGCTTACAAACTTTGGCGACAATTAGTAACGAATGTGTGTTATTGACAGCACTTGTCTGCACCCTACTTACGCTTGATGCCATGGCACCCCTCCGGATTGGGCGTTGATCCATAGAGTTATGATTGTAAAAATTTTTGCACCAGTGTCATAAGCGAACTTTTTTGTGTATAATTATTAGATGAAATATCACGTACCCGTTATTCATATGTTTTAAAGGGAAAATATACAATGCCATATTATGACCAAGATAATAATGCTTGGATAGTGTTTTAATCATCTCACCCATAAAATCAATCGTGGAGATAGTTTGATTTTAGCTTATTATTAAAATGAGAATCTCAAAAGACTTCATATTGACCCTAAGACTGTGAAGCGAAAAGGAATATTATTTATGTAAATTTACATGTTGAAGAGTAGCATCTAAACAACTGAACCGATTTTGATGAATAAACTGTCAAGCTATATAAAGGCCGGGTGACATAGGCTACATCAATTTTATCAAAAGTTTTTACATAGTCGAGTTATCGTTTTTAACACTTTTTCTTGTTTAAATATAATATAAACAGGTGTTTTAAAACTACATCATTATATCTACTGTAAATTTGGATTATCATCCAAATACTTTCTTGGGATTGATTATTTTCGACTCACCTTCACTAAATAAGCAATTATTGTTAGTTTTTTCAAAAAAACTTGTATCGTACCAAGTTTGACTAAATAGGAATTTATTTATAAAGTTCAGCTCCTAATCTCTAATACTGCTAACTCAGTTCTAATAATATTTTTATCACTTCTTTGCATGTTTGTACATGGCAACAGTATAGAGGTTTAAAGTGAGAACTACGGAACCCTTAAAACCTAACTCACCTATATAAAATTCTAAAACCCAAGACAAGTTCATGAAATACGGTTGGATATCGCAAAATCCTATCATTTACGCTTTCAGAGGTTTCACTGAGTAAAGATTAGAATAAATTGAGTAAAGTTCCGAGGAGTTCCCGTAAGGAAGCCGCATTCGGCACTCCGGTGTCCTTTACTCTTTACTATCTATCATCTTTCCAACACGCTGGTTGGCGGTAAAAAACTTTGGGGTTTCGAACTGTTTGCCGTTATGACGAAAAAGGGTTTCGCTGGCCACAATTTTTTCGGACAACTGCAAAAAGAATCACATTTCGCGTACAACGTTTAAAATAGATTTGGATGTATTAAAAGTATCTTTATAAGCATAAAAGAAAGAGATAGTAAAGGATTTGGAAACTGCAACACTAATAAAACCCACGAATTAAGGTCGAGTTAGCTTTACAGTATTACGATCATGGTAAATTTCGAATCGAATAAATTTATTCTAAAACCACGTGCTAATAATGCCATATGGCGATACCGGACAGGATTAAAGTTAATAAAAACAGTGATATAAGTACAAGTGAGTTTAATTCTAGAATGCTTTTCTGCAAGTTCAATCAAGTGCCGACAATGGAGAGTAGAAATTACATTAAATAAATCGTAATAAAATAAATACTTAACAGAATCGTTAGCTTGTAACATTTTCGGAAAGCAGCTTAGATTTTTTGTCCCTCTTATCATTAAAGAATAAAATAATCTGTGTTTATCTGTTAATTGTTGTTACGGTTCTGCCTATCTCTTTATCTGTTGGGCACAATTATATTCCGTAAATGTATTCATCTCATTACTTAAAATAACCTAAGACATTCCTATTTATACTGATATTATCGATCCAAAGTCATGGCAATTGAGATATTTCAACTTCAAATTGTTAAAGGCACAGTTTTATCAAGAACTGCCCCAAGCAGTTTGCTTTCTTACAAATTATAGAAGTAAATTTAAAATAATCACCCAAAGAGGGACAGTGGAAAAAAAAATATTTTAAAAAGTAATTCCAGTAGGTATTGTTATCACCGCGGGAAGCCAGGGCAGCTCCGTTCCCTCGACAAATTGAGCATTACGCCAAATGCCTCCGGTAATTTCGAGCTTCACTCCAAATTTACTACGTAAGATGCTAAGAAATTTAATCTTGAAATTATTTCGGTATTCGTTTGAAACAATGCTGTGATAACACTTCTGATTCTTAAATATACAGAACGTTTAAAGTGTAAATAAATTAAGTGAAATATTAAAATTTGTTACTTTTCTATGGAATTAAGACTGCTATGACTGGTATTCTTGCAGCGTGGTACTCAGCATGTATATTACCGTCTCTTTATATCTTTATTTATACAATTATGTTCATTCTTTATTTAGTAGTCTGAGAATTCCTTAAGAATTGATGTAACACATTACATTTTTTGTATTTTCCAACTACACTTTACTTATAGGTAGATACACCAATAACGAGACCGCTGTCTTGTAATAGAAGTGCACATTTGCTTTACGCGTTAATGCGTATTAAATATCTATTCACCATGAATATGGTTTAAGCTTTTACAGTGCACTATACGACGATCGTATCTATTCTTAGCTAACGTTAATTTACAATTAAAAAGTAATAACTGAAGGTAATAGTAATCTTATTTGAGTATGTGTAAAGTATTTTATTTACATATATTCTTTTGGCAAAGTCATGTTACTAATGTTAATCTTTAATTTGAACTTAGTTATCATTTGATTATATAATACAGATTACGCCTGGCTGTTTTTGTTTCTTAATATTCTGTCGTAGCTTACCGTACGCCTGCGCGGTACCTATGTCGGGCGTCTTGACGACGAATCAACAAGGTCGTCACTTTTATTCTAAGATTATATTTTCTTGGTGAAGACGGAAATTACACTTTCTTACGTCTGAGTTAAATGTATATTATATAAGTAAAATTTAATAACCCAAAACTAATACTTCATTTTTAAACTTGAAAATCTTCTACACGTCTATAGTAATTTGTGTAATTAGAGAGAAAATTTATCAAGCTATGTTATTAATATTCATTCATAGTAATTCTATCTTCAATCATCCGTGTTTCAATTTCATGCCTAAACACATTTATTCATCGAACAAAATTTAATTACTGTTCGCTCGCAATGCTACAAATATCGAATTTGAATTAACGGGTTGTGGTGGAACATTTTAATGAGCTTTGCTCGCAGTAATATCATCGGTAAATAGCATACATCCTAGTGCTCGCAAGTCACAAAACACTTCAAGTGTTTGGGCTGTTAGAATTACTACATCGTTTGTGTACTTTCGTCTTGGATTGACACATAGTAAATTATTTTTTTATTTAGTTCCACAAGACGGTGTTATTTCAAAGCAAACATAGGGTAATACTTTGTAGAATGTCTACTAATCAAAGAGGTTACAGAACTAGAAGGATATAAAATACACATAATGCACTGTCGACATGTATATGTACAGTTTTTATCCCTCCAAAAGCGATTCAAGGGAGGGGATATCACTATTATATTGTTACAGCATTTAAACGAATAATTAAAAAAAAACCACAAACACACTACAAATACTAAGGCTAGTAAAAAACTTCCATAATCAAGACAGTAAAATTAAACTGCCAGTTCATTTTTTCAAACAGCTATAGCCCTGGAACGTTTAAGACTCAGAGTAAATAAGTTCCAAACATCTATTCTTTATTCAACAAAAATAAGATAACTAAAGTCTTATACCTTCATCATTCGTTATATTTGGCCTTAATATTCAGTTTTTATTACAAATATTTCCAAAAACATACTTCTCAAATCCCTGCTTAATTAAACTTTGGGACTTTGGCTTTCAGCGAAACGGAAAAATAAATATTAACTATTCATTTCAGACATTTGCATGATATGAAAACTAAAAATGGTTATCAATTTCTGGTGGCGCAGTGGTAGCGTAGCGTAAGTGACTGCTGTGCTTGAGGTCTCCGAATCGATTCCCGGATCGGACTACATGTTTGTATGATGGTGATATGATGTATTTAGTTCGGCCTTTGGGTTTTTTCTATGTATAATATGTATGTTTTTACGAAAAAAGTATATTTGTATTTATATTGATTATCTAATAAATTAGTATTCATATATAACGTGCGTTAGATGTCTGAAAACATTTATTCATTTATTTGTATTTTAGTAACTCTGCTTCAATAATAACGAATATCATTAACTCAGACGTGGATTTTTGCTAAGATCTATATAATTTTGTTTCTATTATCCATAAAAAAGATCAAAGAAAATCGGTTTTTCATTTAAGGCTACAAGTGCACACTACACTATAAATTATTCCTTCAAACTTTATTTTATTATATACTACATCACAAATTCCATTACATTTATTTACTGAGATCCTACATACATACAACTATTCCGAGGTTAGCTGAAAATACCAATCTAAACTCAAGCGTTTGATTAGAAATGTGTATGCAGAGCAAATGCATTTTCAACACGATGTCTCTGTAATAAATATGAGGAAATGTTGTAAAATTGATTCTGGAATGCCAGCATAGCAAAACAAGTTCTTATATAATTTCCAGATTGGCACACAAAATACAATTATCGTGCCAAACTACGAACTTCGGTACGACAAACTTTTAAATAACCTGCTCTGGTTATCTTTCTTTCATTGGAATACGTAAACAAAACAAAGAAGTAGTACTACGTGTTTGTTCCAAAAGCAAAACTTTGGCCAAAATTAAAACACGTGCTGACGTGGATAAACAACTTATTTGTCAAAATGATGTTCCAAACAGGATTGGTTATAACTTCAGTTATAATCATTACTATTTTCTATGTGCATGTAAAAGAAAAACTATTTTACAGGTTTGATTTTTGACGATTAATGCCCCCTGAGGATTACTCAGATTTACAAATTTATGAAACTTTGTGCGGGTCATTTAATTCGAAGATTAACAAATAAAAAAATTGTTAAATATCTTCTTGAAATCCATCAACTCGGTAACTCTGTTATATTTAACACATAGCGTTATAGCTATTTCTAAGATATATCTTAGGTTTCTAAAATTAATTAATTATTATTTCCAACCTCATGCTTTTCAGTAACTCCTGTAATAGCTATATTTCCCGCAAACTTGCTAACATTACCTAGTACTTTGTTATGATCAACTTCGACTTAAGTATCTTCTAAAACTTAAATAAGTGCCTCGAACTTTTTACTTTACTGAATACCTACGTCATGGTTGCTCTATAGGCAAGCCCATATACTTTAGTGCATCGTCGGATAATTTGAAATTTCACTTAAATAGCGTCGGAAGGGTACTGAATTTATGAAACCCAAAACTTTGATAATGTGCTCTTATGAACTTTATTGCAAGTCACGTGTGCATTTTACGTCACACATATTAACATTTCTCGTAGGTTATCTCAATATAAGCGTATCTTATTTAATATTCATTATGATATTTAATATTTAAACCTGATATTTAAACCTTCAGAGAATAGGATGTTCGGATTCCCACTAATTTAAAATATTGTGTCCCCTGAAACTTTCGTATCGCATATATGTATTGCTGCCTGTTTTTGTAGTATACGAGTATGTATACATGGCTATTTTTTCTGGCATCCTCACGGGAATGTAAATTTGATTTTTTCGGCACACCTTTGCGCAAATACACAAGGCGTGTCATTGATGATCAAAGATCCCCACGATCGAGATATGTCGTCTTTTTGTGGATGCGTCGCCCTTTGAAGCCTTTTGACGATTGACAATTTCTTATATTTGTTCTGGTGCTTTGCTCTGAATTTGTATTATTAAACAAAAATATATATTTTGTTTTTCTTTTTAGGTATTTCTTTCTGATATACGGTTTTTACGAAGCTCAATACACATATAGATTGCATTTAAATTCAAATATGATATCTAATTTGTAGCAAGCAAATATTATACAAGAATTTTAGAACGTTTTAATACTGACATATTTAATAAGTACGTACATCTAAAATATCTAGAATAACAATTAACTTATTTGCTCTATATTAAGTTAAGAGTGGGTCTGTCGGTATAATTCTGATTATTAATTCAATTGAAACTTCCCAATTTTAGTAAGTAGCTTTTAAGCTTACTTATACTCGTATTCACACAAAATACAAGTAAACCATTTTTGTGTGATACGTTAACATATTTTAAGGTTCCAACTCACAGTCGAGTCAGTCACGTGTCCACACTAGAGAAGTCACTTTTAGAACATTGTACAAAACATTTTCCTACAACACAACTTCGGTTTTTCGACTGCGGCATGCTTGTAAATAACCCTTAAACGTTTCTGGGAACTCACGAATAAATTGTATTACCCTTAAAACCTGGTATACATAGCTAATTTCAGAGGCACTTTACGTTATATAACTTAAACATGACTATGGGTGGTACCCTTAATTCAGTAATGTAGGCAGTCTTACCGATGTCTCAGGGTAGGTAAGTGAACCAACGAATTAAATTATAAGGTAACCCTCACTGTAACTTCATCGAGATATTCAATTGAGCTTGCTGAATATCAATTGGGTGCCAAATGGGTACCAAGTACATGGGTACTATCCCTAACTGAAATAATATCTTCTATTTAACATAGTTCGATTATATCTGGATCCTTGAAATCAGTCGGAATTTGGGGATTTAAACGTTAATTTTTATTTCATTTTACCAGTTTCTAGTTCAGATCATTGATTCTAAAATATGAAATAACATCAGTAGCCAATCCTAAATAATATTAGAGAGTATAACAGGTTGTAAAAAGAAGGTATTAAGTAACACTCTTATATTTATCATAAGAAATGTTGTGTAATTTATTCAAACAAAAATGCATAAAAGTAAGTTGTAAGTAAAAAAATATTTATTAAATAGTCTTATCTTCTACGGATATGTTTAAAAAAGGAAAATGTATTTTCAAGGTATTTATTATTCACTTTTGCATGCAGGATTTCCTTGCGAATATTGTAAATACAATAAATCTTTGAAACGAATAACATAGCATTTTAAGGACAAGACAACAATATATTTGGGCCTTAAAATTTTATTTGCGAAGAATGAAGAAACTTACGAGGCTAGTAATTTACCTATGAAAATTACTCGATATTTATGATTCTAGTTTAGTTCCAGGACCATATTTATCGGTCCCATATTGTTGCTAACCGTCCGCTCTGTGTTGTTTACGATGAATCGGTTCAGATCGTGTTTACATGATTTAGAACCCCATACACAATTCTGTAGACGACGCGCAGAGGTGCAATTCGGTATTTATGCGTACAAGTACTTAATGGGATAAATTTTCTGTAGGTAGCTTTACAACAAGTAACGGTATGTGCTTGTTTTAAACGCCTGTTGTTAAGTACAAGGTTGCCAGTATTTAAATATATTATGCATTGTTTTATTACCTTCAAATATACACCTGCCACATACAGCTTTGCATAACTGAAGTAGTGTAGACGCTACGGTGTAACATACGAACAAACATCGCCTAAGATATTACCCTTCTTTTTGACTTCACCATAGTCGGGTGAAAATTAATAAATTTAACATACAACAACAATTGTTATACATACTTTGTGACTGTTCCTATTGTACCGTTTCTTACTATGTGTATACAATAAAGACAAATAAAGAAATAAATACAGTGTAACTCCAAACTTTTGATGAATGGTGCTTTCTGTTTATACATCATTTAGTTTTTAACCAAGAATAGAAGTCAATTTCGAGAAACTGTTCCTCTTCTATATGCTTTTACTTGCCATCTTTTAGTATTATAGTTTGCACATAAGCTATTGTTAATATCCATAACCTGTGATCGATGAAAATCACACATATGCATACCGCGGAGTTTACATTAATATAACGTTTTTATGCAATAATCAAACTAACATCAAATAGTTCCTCTATACATATACAAAAACCACAATTTAAAGAGAACGAATCTACAAATACATATACTGTGGGAGATACCGGTAGAAACCGATATCAGTATAACACACAATAGACCAGACATATACATAAATAAATCAGAAAACAAAACTAACTCAATAGACGTAACCATACAATGAGACTATAATATAGGACCAAAAGTAATAAAAAAGTTCAGTAAATATCACTCATTAAAAACTCGGAAAGATCACGATTTTGGAACACTCAAACAGAAACAATAGTAACAGTAACAACAGTCGTAGCTATAGATCGATATATAGATGTATAAATAAATTAGATACAGATATAAACATGCATAATTAATACAAATATATAGACAGTTCGACGAAGGCTAACTTGTTCTGCTACAATCTCTTTGATAAACTTGTTCTGGGAAACTTGGCTAGCTTCGCACGGTTGTTTGCAAAGTTGCACTTAACGTGCAGCTTAATTGAATTGTCCAGAAGTCAATTTGATTCTTCGCTGTGCTAGAGAAGCGGTATTCCTATAAAGACTAACTTAAATACGGCGAGTTTATGTCTCAAACATTGAATATGTATCACCTGATTTTAATGGATTTGGTATTCATTTTCTTTTTTGTTGGTTGTTTGATAAAAACTCAAATATTTTTATCTATTTTACATACTTTTTACTTTGAAAATTGTGTCTTTGAATTTAAAAAAAGAGAACGCTGACAATTCTAGAATAACTTTTAGATCTAAATCGTTTAATTTAATCGTGTGTGTGTTATTAGACGATTATAATAGGAGGGAAAATGAGCGTCGATTAGGGCGCCTTCTGGCTGTAATACGTATATGCCGTGATCCACTTCAATTACACTTGTTGAGATCATATCGTTAAATTAACGTAATTAACAAGATGCCTTGCAAATTACTTGATAGTATCAGGTGGCACTACTTTTAAATTAACAATGTTTGAAGTTTTTCATAATCTTATCACTTTCCTTAAAAGCATTAACCTTCTGATCTCATTTTTATTTCTATTTGTGAATTTGAAGAGGTCTCATCGATAGTATACATAAATTTAATTTTCTATATTTGCAATATACATCTAGCACATTCTTATAAGTTTCTGTATTTACCACTGGAACTGGAACTGGACCGATTTTGACGGGATTTTCACTAGCCGATATTTGATGTAATAAGAAGTAACATTAGACTCGTTTTTTAGACTAGCTTTTCCCGCGGTTTTTATTGTACCGTTGTGCTATTGTATAAGCGCGAGCTTCAGCTAGTGATAAAAATATTAGTTTACATTGTTTTCCTGTATATCTGCAACTTTCACACAAACAAACAAACCTACACACATTTACACCAGAAAAGTATCACAACATCATATTTTAAAATTATTTAATGGAAGTTATTGTCATGAATAAAGCTCTAAAAAATATTCATTGTTCTTTTAAATAACTTATTAAGCATTTTGTATACCGGTTGTAATCGCGAATTTAAGAGACTTGCATGCCTAATACGATGACATTAACTTCCAAGAAATGGAAGCATTGAACTGCATTGGATCCTCTTTCGTGATTGTGATTTATGATGGCCAGTTTTAGAGACTAAGACTTGCTCTAAACGTCATGATAATTTGGATTCCCTGAAGTAATTCATACTATTGGCAATGAAGAATTATTTCATGGAAAGAGTGCGTGCTACTATTGATAACTGGCCTCAACGTTTAAAGGACTGTATTAATACCAATGGAGACCACTTCAAATAAACTTTATATATTTTTATTGGTTTCATATTAATGTATTAAACAAACATACTGTAATACTAATAAATGGATGCGCGATGATGATGATACGTACAATAAAAAAATATTTTTCTTTGTAACAATAGTAATGACCAGACTAAGTATATTACTTCTTCATAACATTTTGTTTATTTTTAATTATGACTGTGCTATGGCCAGATTAACTTTATACGTATTTTGTGTAGTGCAGTGAAGATTTTATTCCTGCATTTTTGTTAACAACCTTTTACCAAAAGACACGTTTTTTCTGAAATATTATTAGTTTTTACTTGACTGGACAGTAAATTAATCTTAAATAAATACCTGCACTATTTCAGGTCCAAGTGTACTCTCAAACTATAAACAGAAATTTCATATCTAAATATCCAAAACCAGCAGACCGTTAACTATATTTACCCTCAATAATTTATCTACGAAAATCTATAGTGCATTCATGCATTAATGTCATCAGCTCGTAGAACTTATTTAATAATATACCGGCTATCAATACGGGAATGTTTACGGTGTGCCCCGAATTGCCGCTGGCAATGTTTCAGCCCGTCATCCACGCACTAAAACATGTCATTCCATTAGCATTCAGGATGGCTGCCAAAATCTGGTACCCCTACATTCAATATCCTCTATTAATGTCTCCTGATAAATAGTTGCGTAATGATTATTATTGTGTATATATTTATGTATTAATGTCGACCCAAGCTGAATAATAAGTAGGAAAGAGATTCTGGACTCATTTAAATTCATTGTGAACTTTGAAACTCTGGTGAAAAGTAAAATATAACTTCTTCAAAGAATTAACTGGTAAAACACAGTACGGTTGGACTAGTTCAAAGTCAATAAGCGTCAAAATATAAATTAATTATAGTCACTCGTGCTATTTGCACTGCGATAAAATTGAAATTGTTCACCTAGCATTTGAAAACTACAGTACATAACAAGAGTATTAACTCAAAGGAAGAATATACCTCCACTTTCCCTTCGTAAGCCTAAGTTGTTAGTACCAAAAGGGCTTTAATGAATTAAGCTTTACAAAATAATCCAACATTATTAAAATCAACTAGAAATATGACTAAGTCAGTAAAGGTCAATTAATATACCAGCTAAAAACTATTCAAGGAATGTAGAACCACTTAAAAATAATAGTTACCCCTTGACATTTAAATGACAAAGATAAGAGGTACCTAGCTAAAAATGTCAAATGTTATATAACAGATACAATACAGTCTTCCAATTAACTAATAATTCTTTGGATATTGAGAGGTTGATAATCATTCTCTTCTTTTTAAACTCGTTATCATTTCGATGTTTTTATATGAGTTTTGTTCAATATTATAAACTATGTAATATCACAGTTTTATGCGCGTGTTAGGCTTAGCTTATATTATATTTAAAAGAGAAAATTTATATTATAGTCTGTGATGCTACATCTATTCTGGTCACTTTTAGTTCCGTATCCGTCTTATTTTATTTAGTAGTTTGAATTAATCACATATTATGCGGAACTAATCAGAGTAGGGTTAGCCTCGAAATGCTAAATTGTTATGTAAGAAAAAAAGTTGTTGATCTCTTTGTAGCAGTTTTCATTAGTTTTGTATTGTTAATTTACTAAAAGTGATAGTTTATTAAGTTATACATGTGAAAACTTCTCTACTATATTTCGATTGCATTATCTGAGAATAACTTGGGACTGAATCCTTTCATATTGGATTTAAATTTCAATTTAACACCTTAAAAGTTTTAATGATAAAAGATCTTAACGGGCACAAGTAATCTTTTGTTTTAAATTCAAAAAATAGAAATAATAAACAACCATTTCATCTAACAGAGCACATTAGATAAAGTTGTTTCAGTTCTGATCAGATTCATTTCCATGAAGGCAAAGTTGACTGTTTATTCGACCCTTGCAGAAATCGAAGCTATTTCCTTTCTGTATTTTCCTCAAAATAGTTGGATGTTCTTACAATTCCCAGTCGGTTCTCTTTATAGTACGGTTTGTTTATCGGCCAATCGAGATCAAGGAACAAGGAGTATAGCTGTCCATTATCCGCCAGAGGGTAATCAAAAACGTCCCGGAAACATATTTGGCTGAGCCGAATGGATTCATTGGCAGTCACATTTCCTGTTTACATTTGAAATGATTGTTAATTAAAAGTTAAGTCGCAGTTATTCATTAAGCAAATTAAAATTTTGGATTGTTTAAACGTTGCACGAGCTACCGCAAAAAGTTAAGGAAGTTAGCGGCGACATTTTCTAAAACTTTCCCGACATTTTCTGTATCCTAAAATAGAGAAAGCTTTAAATTATTATTTTAATAATCATATATCTTCTCTGAGAGCTAATTTACCTTAATCTGAAAATTTTATTACGACCTGGCTTTATTATTTAATCATCGGATTGGTCTTGATTGAGTTGACTTGAAAAAATATCAAAATTTTTTGCTGTTTATGTTTCATTGAAATTTTAAAATTTAATGGAATTGAAATACTAGAAAAAATTATGAACCTAAATCTTTTTTTATAGTTTAGTTGCCAAAATGAGTCTGCTGTGCCTGTTGGAAAGTATGAGCAGAATCGAGGAGTTTTGGTCACCAACTTGAATGTGAATAAGGACAATGCAGCATGGTGACCCACACTGTGGCAGCCTAGTGAGATGCTTCTTCACGCTCCGCTTAAAGGACCCGAGATCATATTGGGTTGAAAACACGTGCGCTGGTAGTAAGTACCAGATTTTTACCGCTCGGCACAGGAAGGAAGAACTGAAGCGGTGAGAACGAGATCGTAGTGGTAGACCACTCTGAAGCGGTGAATTCCAAAGCCGGACACGTATTGTCCTTTAGAGGAAGGAAGAGGAAGGGATCAGTTGGAAGAACTCTTCAGAATACTCTCCGTGATAAAGGCGTTAGAAGACTACCATAGAGACGATAATCTCTACGGATCTGCAGAGACTATGAAATCTATGAAAGTTATATAAAAATAAACTATTTTTTTCTTCTAAATCCTTTACAGGAATATGAAAACCTTCAATTTTATGTGTGTCTCTAACACACACCTGCAAACCTTCTTGGGAGCTATAAATCTTTACATGGCTAATCCAAGCTGTTATTTAAAGGAAAACCACGCAGCGAAATATGTCACATACCTTAAGGATCTTTATAAACCACCTACATTTGCGGTATATGGACTGAATATGGGATATATTCTGACAGCAAGAATTAGAAAGTTTATTTAAAGGAAAACCACGAAGTATGCGTTAATTTTATGAATAAACTATGTTTGACTTTTAAGGTTTACAAATACGAATAAGGCATTTCAAATACAATTCTTTATGCGAATTTGTAACTTTTTCCACAAATTCAGCTTCCCAATATTATTGTAGTCAGGCTTTGTTTGATTCGTTGCACCCGATTTTCCAAACTCGGTATCGCATTAGTCTTTTGATACTGTTAAAACTGCTATAAAAGATTAAGGAAGATTGGCTCCCGTTTGATCTTTTTGCTAAGTATGTTAATATTTTTATAACAGACACTTAATGCGAGCTCCGCTCCGGTGTCGTAAAAAGGTTCAATATTAAATTTTAATGGCATTTTTTTCTTTTAGAAACGTATTTCGTTACGTATTTGAATTTAATCTCTGTAAAATCACAATCTTATTACACTATATAAAAAGAATTTCACATTAAAGGCAAGCGGAGTCTTACAAAATTTATCAAATAGAGTCCCTTTGGATAAAGATAAACCCGGAGGCAGGCTTTGCGGAGATTTGGAATCTAAATTGTTTTTTATAGGTCGCATCCGACACACAATGTTTTGAAGGCAAAAGTTCATAAATGTGTTTTATACGCGATGTTAGTTTATTTCTGATACTTTCATAGTATTTGTAAACCAGAACAGTCAAACATGGTTTAATCATAAAATTAACTCAAATTTCTGCAAAAATAAATTGCTCTTGGTTACCAAAACTAAATCTTATATATATCTTATATATTATTGCTCTGGCGGTTTGTTAAAAGTGTAATTGGAATATGCTACAACTATGATTTGGTTAAGATAACTGTAATTACAAGGAAGTTGCGTAAATTCCCTTTTCTTGCAAAATCATAATGATAGTTTCTCTCAAGAACAGCCATACTGTATCATGTTGTTGAACTCTCTTTATAAAATAAAATATAGAAATAGATTTTGAACTACTGAATAAAATGATATTGAACATTAAAGTACTTATTTAAAAGCATGACAATCATCTCTACAATTTATCTGTGAATATTTTCTACTATAGACTACAGACAACACTTATGTTAATACGAGTATATTATTGAAATTAATTTCTTGATCATTTTTAACATATCCGAACTCTAATATTTACTGTCTATTGATTGAATGCTTTTCTCTACCTTATCTTCATTTTATCAATAATGACAGTTACCAATTGTCTACCCTTCGATACATCGTAATTACTCAAAGTTTTTGTCGAGTCTTAATCAAGATATTTAGCCTAAATGATTTACAAGCCGACACAAAAACATATGGTAAGCCCTTGTCACCCTTACCATTAAGTATATTTATTATTTACACCAGTGTTGAAATCCGATAGACAAAACAGCTAACGCGATAACAGCAATACAAGCGCGGGGTTTCACAGCTTAAGTCTCCTAAAACTTATTTTACTTAGGAGATATATTAATATCTAAGGATTACCTTAGTTCGACTAAATACTGCCCCGATCGATGACAACTTAAACTGTTCTTTAATAAGACAGGTATTTATTTCTTCGTAGTTCTGTAATTATTAATCAATCAACCAGAACGAGAATAACATTATGATAAATTGGCTATAAATTTCTACATATATTCTTTTGAAATTTATAATAAGTTAAAGATCAGTCGCACACCGAATTGAAATTTTGATAATTAGCAACAGTCAGTGAAAGTTTTTCATAAATTTGCTCGGAATCATGAGAATCAACACTTTTTAAATTAAATAATTTATAAGGTGTCAATTCTCTTACAAAGATATTTTCATGCCTAATTCCACTGTTTTTGTAGAGCAGCCTAATTTCTACAGAAAAATCAGGTGGCATTTATAATTAGTAATCGATACTTGTAAAAATGTTTTAAACATTATTCGACTGATAGAATCTAAATTCTTTGAGACGTGATTAAAACATGCAAATTCATATAAAATTTGTTTATGTTTATTTTTCAACAACGAAAGTTGAGGTTTTTCAATTAGTCTAAACGTTAAAGAGCCTCATTTCGTAACTAGCCAGTAGTTTGTTCAAGATATAGCCTATAGTGACATGAGTTGAAATCTATGAGTTGAAGACGTTACTCATTAACGAGTCACATAACAAGTTGTAATTTAAAATGTCTTGCCTTGGGCATGAGTAAAATGTGCAATTTGCAAAATTACAGTAGCGTGCAGAACCCTAGTAATTGTACCCTCTCGTATCGAAAACGATAAATAAATATATTGAGGATTTCTCTTTACCGAAAGCAATGTTGCCGATCCACGCGAATCCTGCCAACCGTCGTTAAGTGGGTAAATATGTGTAGTGTATCTGTATATTATACAAGAAATTGAACTCGCCTCGTTTATTATGTGTGTATTTTAAATCTTCTTGAAGTGCAGGAAAAGGTGGTGGGAACCAGATTCCGCGACATGACGCTTATGCACTGGACTGATCAAGTGAAATAGGATATCGTGTGTCAGACAGATAGTATGCCATCAGGGAAAGATGAAAAGATAATTGTAATTAACGATGGGCATCTTACGCCTCCTTTACCAACGCAAAGAACTTATTGTGACCCCAGGATCGCACTGCTTAACATGACATGAGGAGAAGAAGAAAGCGACATCAAAAAATTTACCAAAACATTAATACATTAAAAAACCACATTATCCTACAAACCGGGAAAGATTATTTAGGAAACAGACTAATATCATAACTGTCCATAATTTCTGTCGACAAAATTCTAATAAAATTTCTCGCTGTACTCAAACTTTCTCCAACTTTTTACCCACAAAATCAATTTTACATATTAAGTTGAACAGTAGGACACAGAAATTAGAATTTTGGTCCTCAACACCTGTACATGACATTTGAAAACGAGGGACCGTCGTCCTTTAAAATTACTAGTCACGAGTCACAAAATTGAGTCCCGCATTGTGGAAATAACCCAATTTGAAGTGACAGTAATGTTACCCGGGTCTCCAGATGTGAGCGTCGGTTTCGGTAAATCATGACAAAGTAAATAACTATTCACTGACACATAAAGCTTATCATGTTAATTAAGATAATGAATATACGTCAAACGAAATTATTCTAAGAAGTCATGTTTCTCCTCTTGCTGTAATCTAACTGTAAAATTCTTTAGACGAAACCATTAAAATTGGTAAACCATTTGTCACGCGAAACAGGATTTATTTCTAATAGAGAGTGGTAATAGAAATTAATAGTATTGTCCAATTCTGAGAATCGCGCGAGTTGAATTTAACAATAACTGGAGTTATTCAAATATCAAGAGAAATTTAGCCTGAAACGAGGAAATAATAAAAATACAAAAAATACAAGATCGGTGATGAAACACGATTAATATCATTGGGATACACGATTAATATATTTTTAAACTTTTATCTAGATTGTACCTCCCATTTGCTTAGAAAAATTACTACACTTGTTTAAAAATGGCTTACTTCATAAATAGTTATAAACCTATTCAGATTAAGATTTTCGACAGTAGTAATTCATCCATATCTAATATCATATACTTAATAATAATAATCCCAATCAAGAATTTTCCATCGCTCACGCTCCAATTTCCATAGACGAAATTTCCATGGAAAATTCGAAGCTTACGACATAGATTTTTTCCAAGAATCCAATAGATAGAAAAAAGGAAACATCTGATTTAAGAGCCGATAGCATACAAGTGAGTTCGCTAGAGTCACAAATTCACGATAAACATCAAATGGGACTTAGTATAAAGAAATTCCTCGATTGCTCACTGTATTGTACAAAAACTGAATTACAAAAAACATGAATTTGGGAATTTTGAAATTTTAACATGTAAAATATCATTAAAATAAGATGTAAATAGACGCAGGGGTTATATTGCGTTTGCGACCAACAATATGGCAATAATTTGATCAGTGAAATCGACGGTGGCTCCAACAAATTCGAGCTCATCAAGTTCTCTTTGTGAGAGGTTCCATTCACCAAACCTTATTAAAAAGGATATGTACAACTCAATAGCTATGAATAATTCTGCCAAATATATAATATTTTGTCAACTACGAATTATCTTCAAAATACCTATGCCCGTAGTAATAGAAAAGGAAAACAAAATGTGTTAGCCTATTTTCTAACAAGTATCATTCACGATCATTTAATCAAATCGAATAATTATGAAAATACCGTAATGATCTTGAATGACGTTATAGAATTGTTGATTTGAATGATATTATATTTAGTTGACTTGTAGCTTGGCTTATTTCAAAAGAAAAACAATGGTCAGGGGAAAACATTTACTTTTATGGGACTAATTCTTCCTATAGGCCCACTACGGTTACCCTCGTACAGCAGGTTCATAACACACCGAGTGATAACATTCGGGAAGTCTCAAGGAAAGTTGAGCCTTTAACGAAATTAAGCAGAAGTATATTGAAGTTGAAAATTTATTGAATTCACTTCCCTCATTAGAAAAGTATGTCTATACTTATAAAAAAAAACTAAAAAAACAAAGTCATAGTCCTTTGATTCCTATAATATGTATTTTATATTAGGATGATCTAAACCTACATAAGTTCACCTTATTTGCCACAAAATTCTCATAGTATACTGTCTCACATGTCACCTTAACCTATTCAGCATTAGATGGCCAAAGTATTGAGCATCGATATAATGGTAACTCAACTAATTGAAATGAATGTATACTTAGTTTCGTCTTAAAGCTACTAGAAATATACGCTTGACATATTCCAGATATACATTCATATGCCTATATTAGTAATGTTTTCAAGATGCCAAAATTTCCAGATGAAAGCTAACCTTATAAAGGTTCTAAATTCTGGATTTTGTAAGACTTTTTTCTCTTTGTTTACTTTGAAATTGTGACAAGATTATTTTATAAAAGATTATTACTTAAAATCTTGCTCCTCCTACTTATAACTTTACTCGTTAGCCTACGTTCTGTATTATCTCACTCCCAAGGAGATTTCAACCTCGAGTGTTGAGGCAGTAAAGTCTTGAACGTATAATCATGCTGCCACTGCTTGCAAAATAAGCAGTACGGTGGTTGGTCTGTAGGGAGTGACTGGCCAACCGCTAACATCTTCAAGTTTCGGCTTCAGGCGACTAAAGTAAAATTAGATTTTACTATTAGACATGTTCGTACGCCGTATGTTCTTATCTCAGCAGCCAACCATTACAACCTTAAGCTATTGAAAGTTAATTTTGAATTTTACACAAACTTTTATAAAAAGCAAAAATGAAATTCCCAAGTTTCAATTCTTCATAGCTTCATCATCGAACTTACTAATTTCTAGAATACTTATGAGAAACAGATCTCCTTACAGCAGATACCTTTATGGACATATTTATAGACTTAGCAGTCGATTTGTTAGAACAAAAAATAATAGTAACGACTATCAAAATTAACAAAAGCCTAATTCAATCGAAAGATCAAATATATTATTACTTGTTGATCACATTCAAGAAAATCTACTTTAAAAGTCGTTTGAACTCTTAAATGTTTTTTATATATAATATTTCAGATAAATTTTGCCTCAAGGATTCAGTAAAAAATTGACGAAACTATGAATGTTTAAATGTATTTTTTGTAGGACTTCACAAAAATGTGACACTTTTTATATAATTAGTCTAGTATCATAAAGCTATAAAATAAGTTTGACTTAAACATTTCTTTGTATTAAGACTGTTAAGGAGGGAAAAGGTATCTTTATTTAAATTTTATTTCATTTAGTTAGAAAACTAAATTTTCATAAAACGAAAAAGATTAAACTTTGTATGTAAAGTTTAATCTTTTTCGTTTCCAAAGTTTTAATTTTACTTTAATTCATCAAGGTATTTTACTACAATAGGCAGAGAAGTTGGTTAAGAGGTTGTTAAAGTTCACAGAAAAGGTTACAAAAACTGCTGTAAGCTGATAGGATAAGATTCAAAGTACCCCATTTATTTTAGTAGGTACATTTTTATTGGCTATTTGAAATTAATGAAAAGTTTATTTACTCTGGTTTATTAACGTTGTAAACAAATTTGGGTAAACCCTTTCATCAAAGTATCGACACTCAAAGTTAAAATATCGGACTCGTACTCAGAGAAATTAATCTCAATATCTCTTTAAATTTGTTAATGAGTGCTAACAAATTATACTAAAACAAGAGCAAGACCATCGTGTTCCAGTCGACTATAAGTTATTTAAAGTACCTGTTTTATTTGTTGGTTTTAATAAATTAATACTTCTGGCGCCTATCAAAAGAGCTTTACGAATACATTTGGTAAATTTATGCGAAACTGAACAGAGAAATTAAACATTAATTTGCTATCCTTCGAGCAGAAATTTGCATATTTATCGAACCGTAAATTCATTATTTGTGATCTACATGGGAACCACAGCGAGCTAACCCTCGCACCTTATGCACGACTCTGAGAATTGTTTACATATTTCGGCTGTTGTTATGATTTCCGGTATAAGAATTCTCTGAACTATGACTACCGTATTTGTAGTATAAATAGCAGTGTGAAGACAGTATAATAGGTTTGGGTAAATACGCGAGTAAGGAATTTTTACTTACTTTTTTATTATTTGCTTCAACATACCCATTTAGAAATGAAAACAATATTAAACCAAGTTTTGAATAATAATTTTTCTATTCAAATATCTTTGACAGATTATCACACCATCTAAAACGCTGATGTAAATTTTTCTAGTTATTATATTGTAAACACCGAAATATAAATTCATACCCATATTTGTAAATAAAAATTATCGTATCATTTAAACTTTTAAAAAAATATTGATGAAAAGGGTATAACATTCACATAAAATAAAAGAAAAATATCAAGACACAGGAAATAACTATATTACTACATTGTCTGTAGACAATGAGTTGTTGAGACATTTTAATTGAAAAGATTTTAAAATAAAATGTTTTATTACTGTTTTTTCTGTTCTACTTAGCTGTACATCTGTATAGAAGCACTAGTTCCATGTCTTTTGTTTGAGTATGAGAATGCAATAATCAAAAAAGTTTAATTTGCCATAAGTTTGAAATAAAGTTCGTTTTGTACAGCTTACATGATATCGTTTGACGTACCTTTATTCCACTGATAATCCACTAGTTTGGACCAGACTATGACCTTTTATCATAGGGTAAATTCTCAACCTTTCTAAATAAATATTTATGTGCAAATAGAAAGATAAGAAATTGAAGAGCTCAGCAAACGATAAACTGTTATGAACCGATCAACGCTCAGATCGGTCTATTTAGATAAGTAAAGTTTATCTAACAAAAAGTCTTCACAGCAAGTCATCGATATAAAATAAATTTTGATAATACTTTATTTAAATTCCACAGCGATTTTTTACATTTTTAGTTTCTACATTAAATTATTGACTCCTGCTAATATATCTTGCTAATAATACTGATTTAATAACTACTGTTCATGTAGAGTTTACCTTCCACGAATTATACTGTATTAATATTAATTACCTTTTAAGAAAATTTATTATTATATTAAGAATCGTTAATTAGTCCGTCTCAAGCATTAAGGTACTTTATAGTTGAGGAAATTATATTAATGAAGGTTATATAAAAAATATTTTTTGTAAAATGTATCTAAGGCCCCTTTTGATAAATTGTTACCTAAATATTTAAATTCAACTTGAACCCAATTCTCACTAGTTCGAGTAGCTTTTGTAAAATACGTACATGCTAATAACGCTTTTCTCTCGATACTTCAATTCAGTGATGTTAACTTACCTGGAAAGATAAAAATTAGTCTATTAATAATGAGCAAAAAATAAAAGAAGAATAGAAAACTCTTAGTTACAAGAATAACAGCAAATATATTAGTAAAACTAAAATAATATTAATAGGAAACCGAACTAAGGAGTAAAACAATTCGACCCATTTGCTGAATCAGCATAAAGAATCGTGTCAGCCTGAACTCTATGGGTTTGTGAATACTTCTACATACAGCGGCAACAAAAACACTGAACTACGCAGTAATGTAGTGTACGAAGAAGCTACCAATCCTGCATCGCGCAATAGAAGTTCTCGCGCCGATTACCATATATACAACTTCCCAACATCAACCATTGGGCAGCGGCCCGCCAGGCATGTTCGCCACTCCTGGCCGGAGGTTCCTCCCTTTGTGTCGGAGGGACATGACACCCGTTCTTCCACAGGTTTATTAAAAGCATCTAAAGAGTTCTGTCTACTACACACTATACAACTATGCACTGAAATTAATTAGCTTTTAGATAAAAATTTGCATTAAACTCAAACGCGTTTTTAAGTACTCGACGCGACGCTCAGCGCTTATTATTAAAACACTAGCATACATTATGTTAATACAACAAACAATTAAACAAAATACCTACAAGATTCCAAATGTTTTTTTGTGGTTGCTGCTGCTATTACCATAGTTATTCGAGCATATAATCGTTTATTGACTCTCACAATGTCGACTTGAGGCTTCCACAAACAAGCGCTGTCTCTATCAAGCCCCAGAGACGAGATTTTGATGTAAACACAACGAGTGTTTTGAATATTTAACAATATGTTATACAGTATTTTAAAGGTAAAAACTTGGTTAATTTTATATATATACTTGTACTACTTATATATGTATACAATAAAATCGTTCACTGGATTAGTAAATAAATGAATATTTGTAGTTACTTCATAAGTTTAGAAATTAGTGGATGAAATGACAAAAACAAAATAATTATACATTTACTTCTTTTTTCTAAGGAGAGGTTACTATGTCCACCAATGATGAAGGATAGGATCGTGACAATGAAACAATGTATCGAATGCTGCATGCTATGCTTATTAAGATAACCATGTAATATCATAATCTCATTTACAATACGTAATAGTATTGCCCACTATTCTTTTATGAACAGGCAACACAAACAAGTATTTTCACAAAACATATTCCGAGAATACGATTTGTAACAAATTAAAATCAAACCTTCTTAGCAGAGCAGTTTCCTCAGGCAGTATTCTCACAAAACTTAGATAAACTTTTACAATAAAACGTTTAGTATTTTTAATTTCCGTCTCAAGTTTCCGTCGTTTTACGAAATTTAAATAAAATCAGACAACAAGTTCTAACATTTAATTAGTATTGCGTGAAGCACGAATATGAAAAGCTCGCCATTGTAATATCTCAAATATTCTACCTCAGAACGAAAAATCTTTTTCCGAGTTATTTGTAAGGACAAAATTGCCTGGTGAGAAATAAAATATCACTTTAAATTCACAAACGACAAACTTTAAACAAAACGGGTGCTTTCTCTATGCAAACTGACTTCCGTAGGCGAAAGTTTCCAAGTATCGCCGAGGTCTAAGTCACCGATGTCGATTCACCATAAATACACATGCTATAGATGATAGCAAGGTTTCGATTTTTATCATGTATCTCACGTATAAAGCAAATTCAAAGCATCGAAGCTACACAACCTGAATATATTGCGTTGCTTCAGGTAGTGTTTACTTGTTTGTACAGCATCACTTATAACACTTTTTTATTCAGCTTAAATATATGCAATCTCTATATTATAAATGCAATGTAAAGTGCGACAAACTATGATTTCACCGAACTAAGATATTATTCAATTTAGCCTTCAAATATTCCCTCAGGCCAGATTTGAATTCCACCTATCAACAGTTATCAAATAAAATGGTAAGATGTCAGCGTGTTCAAAGTTGACCGGCCGATTTTTCACAATCTGTTTGTTCCCTGTGGATATCTGTCCTCGTGACCTCAATATTTGTTTTCCAAACAAAAAAACAACAAAGGTGATTGCTCCCTTTGACAAGATCTCTTAGGATCATATTTTATATAAAATATTTTATTTCTGTGTACTATTATAGATTCAAATATTTTTAACGCCACTTAGCTATCCTTGAAAATACAACAAACATATTATTCAGTATTCTTTTTATGTGACTACATAGTTAGATAGTTGCGAAATGAATGAATACCTAAACGAGCCTGGTTATCATTTAACGTGAAAAATCCCAAAAAAAAAAATCATAAGTCGGTCAGAACACATAACGGTAAACTTGTTTAGGATAAAGAACTTATGAATAACATCTCTATATTTGACTTATATCTAACCCTTCACAGAATATATTTTAATCTTATATTTCTACTAATTAGATGAAAGGTTGCGTCAGTTTTTTTTGTATAAGTGTATTGAGCTGCCTCGGTGGCGCAGCGGTAGCGTATGCGACTGCTGTTCTTGAAGTCTCGTGTTCGATTCCCAGATCGGATCAAATGTTTGTATGATCTGAAAATATTTGTTTCGGAGTTTGGATGTTTTCTATGTATGATATGAATGTATTTACAAAAAAAAGTATGTATGTATTTATATCAGTTGTCTAGTACCCATAATACAAGCTATGCTTTGTTTGGGACTTCATGGCGTTGTGTGTGTTAGATATCCGGAATACTTATTATTTATTTATTTATATTTATATTTATATTGAATGGTTTTTAGCTTACACCATCACATAATTATTAACTTTCTTATTAAAATACCTAAAGTAATTGAGTAAAGTATGACTTTCTTCGCAAGTCGTTATGTTTATATGCTTTTATGATATTCATTATTTATTTTAGTTTCACCTATCCCTATGTTTATCAGTAATCAAATCTTCAAAATAATTGATCCACTTCCCGGTTTCCAATGGAGCTGAAATTGAAGGGTGTCTTTATTTCTGAAGATAATGCAATTATATATAATCGGTATTATTATTAATCCAAAATGGCTGTCGTAACAAAATGGCGTCCTACTTATTTCTGAACAACCCACTCAATATGGGTATCAAATGAAATAACTTAAAGTTATTTTTTTAGTAACAAGTTATAAATGATTGTTTTTAAAAAACTTTTTTCAAGAATCACTTGTTATATGTTAAAAGACGTTAACATGTTGCTTCTATTTGGAATTTACACGTATGTAATGCATTTGTAATAGTACCGTCTGTGACAGTCAGAATTTGAAATAATATATTCGAAAGGTGCGTTTATAAGATATGCGTTATAAGTTGTAGTAAGAATCGTTTAGTATCAAAAGGTTTATGATTACAATTAATTCTGACATTGTGATACAAAAGCAAATATTAATTAAATTACCTATTAAATTAATTTTGTATGAAACAAAGGTACAATTTCGTTTGTTCATTGATTAACGATATAAACTTTTGTTTAACACACTGTGTTCAATCTATTGGTTAGCCAATTTTGTCGAGCAAAATGTTGTAATTAACGTTCAATTACTATAAACGCAACCTGACTATACTGTATTTTAGCTTTTGTTTACATTTAATCTACCTGACTTTGGCTTTATATTTATTTGATGTGAAATTAGTTCATTCATAAACTTTATTATATTTATATCCTTATCAATTTGTTATATTGTTATTTAGATAGACTAATCTTAGTAGCTGCGTTTAAGGGTTATAAGAAAAGATTGGTACAACTGTCTGAAGAATGTGGTTTTAAACAGTTTGAGCCCACTTAGTTTTTTCTTTACCCCATAAACAAGGTAATTTCTAGAGCTTTCGCAAGAGAATAAATGCTAAAAATGTTGAAAACAACTTACCATTTTAAATTTTTTAAGTTTAAATTAATTTGAGAGGTAATTTTTCCATTTGTAATAAAAATGTATACCTATAGTCTATACCCAAATATTTTCATTTTAGTGTTTATATTTTATTACTTTTTTAACACATCTACCCATATCTGTATAGAGTAAGATATATGAAATTACAAACTTGACTAATATCTTTTGTTACGTTATAGAAATGTAATTCATTCCCATTAACAAAACAACAGAACCTTGTAAAATTACTTATTGTTTAACAAAATAAACAGGATAAAACTTGAACAAGACGATTAAAACAAATTGATTGACAAGTATTAACATCGTTGGCGAATGGAAAACAAAGCACTCATCAATTTTCAATAAGAGCTTAACGGACAACTCATCAAACAAAATGCGTACTCGAACCAAAATGTATGGAAGTTTAGATTGAGCTCGTTGTTCGCGTTAACTGAAGTATCAAAGTTTGCCATTACTGCTTGTTAAAATGGAACACTTAACTACTAGCAACTCTATTCGGGCATAACTGACGAATTATGTATGTGAGTAACGTTCGAGAACACGTAGTTTTAATTATTAGAACTATTGTTCCGTGGTTCAACCAATAATCATAGCCTAGCGCTTCCCTTTGTAGTATGATGAAAGAGATCACCGTTCATAAGTTAATTTAACTGATTAAGATGTTTACGTATTTCTAATTAATAACCTCATAAATTAATAGATCTACGTAAGTAACTGCTCCCGTTGGCTTGCTTTGATCAACCGTCCCTTTCTAGCTTAATTTACCCTACATTTTAGATCTATAGAATTAAGAATTAAAGAGATATGCAGCACTAGATGTAGTAGACCATGAAACATTAAAAGAACACTTAAGTTTAAAGAGATAAACCTTTATTACTGTCTGTGGTTTTAAATACTCAGTGTTTATCTTTTCTATCTTTTGTAACTATGTTCTTTCTTTATATTGAAACTAGTTGAAATAGACTAGAAATTTTCTGAGTTACCGAAATACTTATTCTAGTAAGCCCGTATTATTGATAACTTCTCACAGGACCGCAGTGTATACGACTAAGCGGATCAAAAAAATATAACACCTTTGGTTTTCTTTTATTTCTTTTTTCTATACCTGTACCTTGCCCTGACAATATCAAACACATAAAAAAAGAATTATCCAATTTGGTGCAGTCGATCGAAAGTTATGCGCGTACATACATTATTGTGATTTTATCTATATAAATGTTCAAAGAGAACCCTGGTTTAACTTGGAATAATTGTCTCCGGCATCCCTAGGTCTATGCTTTGTGGAGTTATAGAACTAAATAATCGTTCGAATTTCTTCTGCCTCTCGGCAAAATCCGAATGGTTTGCGTTCGCCTTGTTATTGGATGACCATATTTTTATTTAAAATTACAGAGTCCTTCATTCATATCAGAGCACAAATTTAGTTGTACTTTAGAATGAGTAGTTTTTTTAGTATTTTAGAAAACTTATTTTACAAACCAATAGTTTCTGAAAGTTAAAGTAAGTTCATAAAAGTAATGCGTAATAAAACAAAAATACATTTTAAATAACAAAAAAATTATATTTTGGGTATCTGAACATAACAAACTAGGGCAGAGCATGTATTATGGGTACTAGACAACTGATATAAATACATATACACTGTTTTTTTAAATACATACATATTATATACTAAAACACTCAAACTCCGAAACAAATTTTTGTAGATCATACAAACATTTGGTCCTACCCGGGCATCGAAACGAATTATATAATAAATAATAATTCGAATACAGCAGTTGCATATGCTTTTACTGCGCCGCCGAGGCAGTGAAGTATTATTTTCATTTTTAGACTGACGGAATAGTTTTATCTCACTTTATTTACGTGTTGATTATAGCCTTTTCACAGATTGAATTACCATCAGAGTAGTATAAAATAATGAAGAGTTGATTAACTATACCAAATCTATATTTGGTATAGTTAATCAACTCTTCATTTACATTTACCTACCTTATTATCTAAAAGCACCTACCTTGCTTTGAATTACCTATTTATGCACTCTAAAAATGTGGTCTTGTAGTCTAATCTAAGTCGAGGCCGTTTGTCATTTTAATATAAATGAAGCCCTTTCCGATTGACGGATATTTAATCTAATTCTCTGGTATAGTATTACCAATTAAGGTACAATGATTGTAAGATATAAATACGATTTCTAATGTTATTTTTGAATAGAAAAAACCTGTGAACCTTCTAACTTTGGTAACAGAATTCAAACCAACAGCGATTTATGTGAAATAAATCCTAATTAAGTAATTCCTTTTTTGTTACTCTATTGTTTTACCAAAAACATTGTTGTTTTTTTACTACAAAGTTACCCGCCATTTGCGTTATTAACTGTTTCATGATTGAGATGAAAGATTACTAACAATCTGAATGAACTTTTTGTCATCTTACAAAAAATATAAAATATTTTAAGTATTTTATTTTATTTCCTGCTATTTAAGTAAAGTTACTACGTATTATAAAAACTATTTAACAATAAATAAAAAAACAAATACATGAAAAACAAATCAAATAAATAATTAACAAAACAACTTGGTCAAATTAGTCGAGTTTTGCAATTTTTATGCAATTGAAAACATTACCAATTTTGCTTATTTTATATACATCCATAGGATCATTGGCTATGAATGTTTACCACGTATTTTGTTTTAATACATTCACGTAAATGGTAATTTCCGAACGAATTCGTGATCATTTGCGTATCTGGTACTTTGTATCTTTGGCATTACGTGTCAAAACTTTATGTCTTACGAAAATCCGTGAGTGTAATGTGATACACGCGCGAATTTAGTTATGACATATAATATTTTAATAAATACTGAGTTATTTTACTTAGTAGGATATAAACGAGGGTCATATTTTATAACCAACCTCAACCGAGGAGTTCTTAAATAGATGATGATTCTAACTTTCGCAATATTTTTTAATAAATTAAATCCGTCACTCGAGAGTAAATTTTAACTAATCTTATTTTAATAGCTTGTCTGGTTTTAATATTACTCCTCTTTAAATTTTAAAGAGAAGTTTGTGATTGTACATCAATAATTGGAAAATTAGGGAATGAAGAATACCTACAGTTTCCAAAAATATTTTTTTTATTTGTAATGAGTCAGTGCCACTTTTTTGTAAATTTATATTTCGTAAAATATTTACTTATGTTTCGTATAACATCAAGACATAAAATCTAGAAGATATGTTAACCTGAATTGTGTCAAAAAATCATTTATTTCAATTGAGTTTGATTATACGTAATTATCATTGCTTTTTCTTTTGATATTGGAAATTCACTAAACTCATGTAATCCTACACTAGATTTCCAGCATATAATACAAACATGACAATAAATAAATTTTATCACTGAAATAACCATACAATTGTTTATTACAATATGTTCTTGTTGAAATACGCAACGATATTTCAGTTCAGTGAAAAGGAAACTATTTATGACTGTACCATTGGCCATAAAGGCACTAAAATATGAGAGGCATTTGAAATTTCAGCAACACTTACTAAATCCAAAACTTATTCAGCCTTTATAATAAACCAATTTTTTTCAATCCACTTACCTGCTAATTAATATTCCGAAATTCCGAAACTAGAATTTCATTCCAAAAATTGTATTGTAGATTGGAAACATAGTTAATAGAACAAAAAACTAGTAGCACTTCAATGGGGTTCTTTTTCTGCCCTAGTGATTTAATAAAGCACGTGCTGTAAGTTATTAAATGATTTATATCACGAAATGAAACGCCTAGCACACATGTGTTCACTCACATGAGCCTTAATAAACGGTTGAGCGTTGAACGAAACGTATCGTGAAATTGCTTGCAACGAGTTACCGTGGGTACTTACATATTGTTGATTTAAAATTAAATGGATATAAATGTAAATTGCTCTTAAATTTTAAATTACTTATATCTACACAAATGTATATCCATTTTTCGAAGCTTAAATGGTGTTAACCTCGAAGCTTTTCATTTTAATGAGCAACCGGAGAAGTGTTGTCTACATGGAGTTTCATGTGACTAAATTATAATGTCGCAATGTCTTAATATTTCTTAGAATTTTTCTTATTATTTATTTTTACAGATAAGCTAGCAAAGGGGTCACCTATTGTTATGTGGAGATAAAAACACAAAAATATTTTGTTTCATAATCTGAGGTCCCAAAAAATATTCATACAATTATATTATAAATTCGAAAATAACTCTTTCTATCTATCACATTTTCACTGTTAAACCGCTAAACCGATATGAATGAAATTAACAATGGAGATACTTCGAGTTTTGAGGAAAGACATAGGCTACTACCGCGATAATCGATAAATACGCGAGCGGAACCGTGGGCAAAAGTTAGTACCTTATATACTTTTATTCCAATCCGTATACTTTTATCTCGTGACCTCAAACAGAGATAACTTTCCCACCGAAAACACCAATTTTATGGAAAGGTTAAAACCCTATATAAAGGACAGGAACGGCAAATCAGAGAAAATATGGAAAATTATTCCGTAACTCGTTAACCTACAAAATATTTTCTGAGGTAAATAATATAATATACATAAGGCACCGGAGATAAGTTATCTAATCCTGTATTATCGTATCTATTCCCCACTTAAGAAAGCTGTACGTTGCTCTCACTCGAGCGCAATAAAGATTCGGAACTGAATTGTCCTTAGCATCTCTCTGACATACTCTATTTTCCAGAGACTTGTATTTACACGGTCTGTGTTTTTCATGAAACTTATATTATTCATTTAAATATGAATGATTGGTGACGTCGAACTATTCCTACTACTTTGAAATCATTCAAATCCCTGCATTTTAAAATATTAACATGGCTGTTACATGTTACACTTTATAAGATTTTAAGTGTAAAAGTAATTACAACCGTTATGGCGGTTTTTCATTGTAACTGCTCTGACTTAGGGTGTTACTAAGTATAATCGCATTCTAATAATTCTCTTTTTTGCTGTTCATACCTAAATCGAGCTTGAAATGCAGATTAAAAAAAACCCACCTGCGTGTACGAGTATGTTGGTTATCGCGATAAAGATTAGCCTGTGTCCTTCCTCAATAACCAAAGTACCTCTATGACAAATATCATTGAAATCAGTGCAGCGGTTTAGCCATGAAAGCGTAACAGATAGATAGACAGACAGAGTTACTTTGAAATTTATAATATTAGTATAAATTCTTATTTAGAGATAGGTAAGACCTAATAACTACTTTTTTTGTATTAAGCCCTAGACCGATGCCAATAGTTAAAAACAGCAATAGTTAGGAATATTTAGCAATATTTGTTGTGATACTAATATAAAAAAAACAAAGTATCTGATACAATACATCCTTTCTTTGTATGCTCAGTCAAATATACCTCTATAATCTCGAACAACGCGTGAGGAAGGAAATGAGTCTTCTGGGCGTGCTAAGCGGGAAATTATTACCCAGAAGTATTTTAAGGAAAATGGAAAACAAAACCCTTTGGAGAGTTGGCTTTCGTTCTTTTTATCGACAACTTTTCTTTTAACGTTTCTCTGCTAAGTCTCAAATCGGTAATGCAGTGGAAAGTTTCTGAGTACCGCACAACTTGTCCAGCCGATGTACTTTGGTAACGACTATAACAATAATGAATTGACCAAGAAATTTTGTAAGGCAAAACTAAAACATACGGGCATATAGTTTTCCTATATTAGTTTTTCTATTTTAAATTAATAATAATAAAATTTTAGTATCAGTTCGTAATTTTAAAATCACAGCAAAATTAGGCAATTTAAAGAAAAAATATCCGTCTGCTTACTTTGGCTAATCTCTGGAAATACTGGACAGATTTTGACGGGTCTTCACTGGTAGATAGATGATGATATAAGGTGTAACTTAAGCCAATTTTTTTAGACTAACTTTGCCTCGCGGCTTGCCGCTACCGTGGAGCTCGGTTGGTATCTAATAAAGTATGAATTTATTAATTTTAAATTCTGCTGTATTCGATTTTCATCCTTTTATCACACCATAATACAGACCAACAAAATCGGAAAATTGTGTATACCTACAGCAAGCGTTAATAGAGTTAACGTTTTTTTTGCATATATAATATGCAGAAAACGTTAACTATAAGAAAAGGTTAACTTTAAACTACTAAATTAAAAGTACTTTTAGTTAATAAATAGTAAACCAATTTTCTTTTTGCAAGAATTCAATAGTAAATCCGCAGACAGTAATAGTAAGGGGATGAACACCAGGGCAGGCATCCACTAAAGATGAAGCCATTAAAGTGGGAGAAAAGCCGACAGGCAAACCAACGCACTCTGTGTTGACTTTGAAATACGGAAAAGGAAAATCTCCTTGCTCTATGAGTCAATACGATTCGTTAGTCGATTCTTTTATGTAAATATTAATATACGCTTTTTAGTTGTTTGCCTCGATATTCTTTATTTACCACGGAGTAGTTCAGAATGAGATTGAATTTCTCTTAAAAATATTTATTGTATAAACATCAAGGAACAAAAAGAACGAGCTAGCGAAGGTCCTAAACACTTACGCAAAAATGATATTTCTGTCTGCATGTTAACGTTAGGTGAATATTAAATTAAAAGCGTCTCAAACAAGAAATAGTTTGACAGCTATTATCCGACTATGCAAACATTTGATAAAAGTTAAACATTACCACCATTCTATCTACTATATATCTATTGAGACTTCATTCATTAAAATCGGTTTAGTAGTTTAGGCACTATGGTTGAAGGTACAAACATACGTAGGCAGCCAAACCTATCCTCAACTTCTTTCCTTTAGGCTTTGCAGTAGTTGGGTACAAAGAGACTGAGAATGATTGTGACAAGACTTTTAGCTTTCAGGTTTTTATTCCCATTACTTTTTTAAATTGCATTTATGGTTTTGGTGCCCAGAGAGTAGAGAGGTCACATGATGGTGAGTGACCACCGGGTGCCACAGATAAATGCAATTCAAGAGACAAAAGTGAGTTGCGACCCTATAGTCATGCTTATCAAATAAGTAACTGTGAATGTCAGTAAAAGTTAACTAATCTTAATTTTTGGACTTCAAGAACTGAACCACATTAAAATGGGAATAAACGGAAAGCACCGGCTTTCAAATAAAAAAATTATCATCAAAATCGATTTACCCAGTGGAAAGTTAATTAGTAAAAAACATAAAAAGCAGTCAAATTGCTAACCTCCTCCTTTTTTCAAGTCGGTTAAGAAAAGTAAAACTTCACACAAATCCTTCCCTCCTGTTTCTGAAGATGAGCCTGATGAAGCTTGTTGTTTTGCTTGTCAAAAAACTTAAAAAATAACGTTTTTATTACTAATTGCTTCTAATTTCCTATCAATGTTAATGAGGAGCAAATCTAATGCGAAAATAATAGTTTTAAGTAACCTTTAAAGCGCATTGTTTGTCATGGCAAACAACATACAATAATTTTATACATATGCGGAATAGGCTTACAGAAATTAAAATCCATACTTTAATGATATATATATGTATATATAATGTACTAACTGACCCGGCAAACTTCGTACCGACATATTTTTATTTCGTAAATATTCTATAAATTTCTGAAGAAATCGTTATTATTTAGTAATTATTTATTAATTAGTTATTATTTCCTCCTCAGTTTTCCCCAGAAAGTGTACAGTCGTGGACAAAAAAAACTTGCCAGTTATATTTTAATTTTCTTCTAAAAAAAACTTTATCTAACAATAAGGAACGCATAGAAAAAATCATTATTCAATTTGGTGTAATAGATCGAAAGCTACACGCGCACATACATTTCAGCGACTCATTATTTATATAGATATATAGTACAGATTTTTTAAATAAAGCGAAATTAGGTGAGAATAGCATATAATAATATTGAAACAAGTGAAACGATCCAAGTATTTACGCTCTACCTCTTTGCGAGTTAGTGTCTTAGCAGGGCGACCGTAACATGCACGTGGCGCGCACTAAAACTCCGCCAACACTCATTTATCACGAGATGAGAGGCATAAGCAGCTGTAAAAGTGTTGCCAGTCCGCTCAGTTAAAGTCCACCGCTTATTTTTCATAAACAAGGACTGATGTGCCAGGTGTTGCTATGTTTCATACTTTTATTTCACTGATGTTGCAAAATAAAGTCAAATCATATGATCACACGGTTGACATAATTATTATCCGGATCCGTTTTGACTTCTTGAAAGCATTTAAAACTTTTTTTTTAAATACTTTCTCCTAATTTAACAACACAAATCATAAATAAAAACTCTTTAAATCATAAAGCGTCGTAGAATTTGGATGCTGTGTCTCTTCGTCGTCCTTTTTAATGAGAAACACCTTATAAAATTTACTTACTTCTGTTAATACTGTTATTTTCCAATGTATATTGTAATTAATGTTTAATATGCAAAATATTGTATTGGAAAAGGTCTAATTCCTGTAATCAAGGTTAAAGAGGCCTTTTGAAAACTAAAACACTGACAGTGGATGAATTATAACAATAAAGTTAAAAGTACTTATTTGTACTTGCGGTTTAATGGCTTGTACGTATACATATTTGTAAGTGGTAAGGTAGGTGGATTTCCAAATGGACGTGTTATTTCCTGTTAATGTAATCGTGCAAATAGCAAAACTGTTTACTTACCTTGCACTTTGTAAACTGAACTGATTCTAGAATTTTTTGATAATTGTTTTTTTTTTTTTTTTATATATATTTAAGCTGCCAAAATGANCGCACTAAAGCGGGCACCGTCTTCCGATGTTAAACTCTTAAGGTGGGCGACGTACGGCACACGCGTAACGTCGCCCCCCTCGCGGGTGGCCTCTGAAGCGGATGGGGGGGAAAACCCATCCCGCCCATCCGCGGCCACACTCAGGGCGGCATGAGGCGCTGGTAGGCGCGCCTCCGCCGCCCGGTTCGCCGGCGGATCGGGTCCGAGTGGAGATCGTCCTCCCGGGCCTTCTCCGCCGCCTCCTTCTGCGAGATGACTTCCTCGCAGAAGGTCGCGACCGCGGTAAAACTGCTCTCGCCGCCGGCCATGGATCGTACGACGGCCGGCAGTACGACGGCCGGCAGAACTAGTAACCAACCCTGTACTAACCCGTTTGGTGTGATATGGTAGGCCAAAACCTCTTTTCTTAGAAGAGGCTTATGTCCAGTAGTAGTCTCGCAGGCTGTTGGTAAATTTGGTGTTGATGATACCTAAAAGAAAACAATAAGTATAAAAATCGATTTTTATTGGTACCTATATACAATAAAACGCAGGAGGTCAAACACGATTTGCCAAAGTTTAAATGAAGAAAGCCACATGAAACTGCATAAAAAAATCATATTGAATTTAATATTTTATCCACATTCAAATCTTATTTATTGTTTTTCCTTTGTAATGAAACTACCTGTTGCCCGCGGCTTCGCCCACGTATATGTCAGTTATTGCGGCAAATAGTAACCTATGTGTTGTTCTGATGTATCAGCTATATTACTGTAAAGTTTCATCCAAATCCGTAAAGTAGTTTTTACATGAAAGAACAACAAACATCCATCCATACTTACAAACTTTCGCGTTTATAATATTAGTAGGACTAATGATTTATTTGATAATAAAAACGTTTCTTTTTTTGCTTTTGGACACCATGTCGATTTTTTTACCATGGCAAAGGGGAACTTTTAAGATTTTATCTTTAGTACAGTGTCACACATTGAATTGCAAAACATGCATACCACTACAAAAAAGCATAATAACTTTGTCCAAATGAGAGAAATACGGAAGCTAACAACTATTGGCAAAACCTAAAATTATAGTGTAGAATGGCTTGCTTACGCCATTTGTTTGTTTATTTAACATTGCCATTTCACAGCAGTACAATCATTATGTGATAACAGGCTTGGGTAGGTATAAATAATTGTCAACTTCCCGCAATTTGATCCGCTCAAAGTTCAATTGTCTTATCTACCAAATCGACCTGTATTATTTTTCATTTCTGACCGATAGGCAATGTATGCACGTTGCAATCTTAGCTAATGTTCCATTTAGCTATTTTTATTTGCATTTTTAATTGTTTTTCAGAAAATAAGATATACTTAATTCAGTTGTAGAATGTATCCTAATAAAACTTTTGTTATTTTTTCTTCTATCGATTTGTTCATCCAAAGGTTGCTTTGAAGATATTGTTTTTACCAATAAATCACATCAATCCTCTCGTTTACTTCCTTAAAAGAATCTTTGATCGATATTATAAACGGTTTATGGTATCTGTGCACGTACGCATCGGTACGCGTTTGACAGTTATTCAAACTCGCCAAGATTGTTTTACTGTCATAATGACCTTCGGCTTCGATGCCGTATCGATTGCCAACATTGTCATATAGGCATTCCCCTTACGACAAGTAAATGACATCCTTCCTAATACATGCCTGTATTATATTTTAAGTTTTGGTCATCCATCTTCCATCTCTCTCTATTTCTGTCAAGCGACCTTGACAAATACATGTCTTCCATAATAATTTTGATATCGTTCAGTTGCGTCACATTATGTTTTACATTAAGTTTCTGAGTATTTTAATCCATTCTTTTTATTTATTACAAATTTTAAAATATCGTAATAATTAAGATGCCTGCCAAGCAGTAAAGTGATCCCTGAAGTCAGTTCTTTTAAATTTGTTACATTAAAATTTAAACTCTTATTCTTTAATAATTCTGTGTGATTTCGTAAATTTTAATAATCTTGTCAAATCATTTTTTTAATGTTTCCAATGTTTCGATTATTGTAACCATTATTGACAATTGACATCACAGGCTTGCTTCAGTTTTTTTTTCGCAGCAAAGTTTCTTGATTCAAAACAATGACTTTAAAAAATATCTAAAGTACTACTCCAATTGTTTTTTCTTCTGTGTATGAACACGGGAATATCTATAAGACACAAATATGAATACAGTTTAAATCTCCGTCAAAGATTTTCTTCACTCTCATGACTTGCATCAAACCAATGGTGTGTAGAGCACGTCAACCATGACATTAACATTGACCATCTGCAACAAGGTCAACACCATAAATTATTATACTTAATCTTACAGACACGAGATCATCCGGCACTCGGTGCCAAACTTGCAATACAAGCATACAACTAACGATTACCCTAGATTTAGAAAAACAGTTTTCTAAATAAATATAGCTTTTAGTAATCTGCAGTATAACACTATCGTGTTTATGTGTTTCCATGTCCGATATTTGCTTTGATTTCCATCACGTTCCAAACTTTCTAAAAGCTGCGCATGCGACGACAAATTCTAAATTCAAATTGTGGTTTTAAACGCACCACACGTGCCATTGTGTAACGGTCGTTTATGGAGCGCTTTGTGATTTTAGCAAATACTTCCTTGGTGTTTCATTATTACGTATGTTACCTTTGATGAAACGAATTATTACTTCACTTGATATTTATTATGTGGTGACCCTCAACGTTACTACCTCATATTAACCATAAAAGTTTAATGCTATTCGACTGAAATGCCTGAGCTTCGTAAAGGTATTACGTGAGTGCTTATGTTTCTGTGATATACGGACTACTATTGCTACATGAATAGATATGCTTTATTGTACACCATTAATACGAAATATACAATAAAAATATAAACAAATAAAAACTTAAGCTTCATTATGTCTTTATATTGGTCTGAGCTTCATCTGAGATACAAGCAGCCTAGATCGACTGAGTCAAAAGGTGGTCTGCCTACATTTCTTAAGTTAAGACTGCCTTTACTGCCTAGAATGTCTTAGGGCTCTCTCTTCCCCTTTTTAACTGATTATATCTAGTCTCTTCACATTACTGAACATTGACTGCCCCGGTGGCGCAGTGGTAGCGCACGCGACTGCTGTCCATGAGGTCTCGGGTTCGAATCCTGGGTCGGAACAAATGTTTGTATGATCTGCAAATATTTGTTTCGGAGTTTGGGTATTTTTTATGTACAGTATGTATGTATTTTCAAAAAAAAAGTATTTATGTATTCGTATCAGTTATCTAGTACCCATAATACAAGCTCTGCTTAGTTTGGGACTAGATGGCGTTGTGTGTTAGATGTCTGGAATATTTATTTATTTATTACTTTTGGTTCTGGTTTTTAACCCCAGATGCAAAAAGAGGGATGTTATAAGTTAGACATGTGTCTTCGGCTCTCAAACGGATAGACCGATTTCGGTGCGATTTTTTTCATTTAAAAGCCATTTTCATTGCGGTGGTTCTTAGCTATGTTTGGTTAATATCGGTCCAGCAGTGTAAGAGTATCTGCTCTTTTCAGAAATGATGTAAGGCGTTTTTGGCGTATGATTACTCGATTAAGTGTTTCAGTGGAAAAAAAAATATTTATACTCCGATTGTCGGCATTTAATGAAATTTGTTGTAATACATTCTAGATTGAAACTGACTTGCACTTATTTTACTATTTTAATTAAGTTTACCCTGAGGCGAAGGCGAAATCGGTCAAGGTGGGTAAACTTAATTAAAATAGCGGAATAAGTTACAAGAAGTTTGATTCAAAATTTTAAGCTTACAATGTCTTCAAATTAGTTTTGTCATCTATGTGTACAGTTATTTGCCGTCCTAGATTTTCTTGGGAAGTTCTACATAATACTGTATACTTTTATATTGTTAGATCTAGAAAAACAATAAAGAATACACAATAATAAAATCAGGTTTTTTTTCTCACCAAAATTATATATTTTTGTTAAAATAATATTACAATTGCCGAGCAGGTGCTTAAAAAAACTCTAAATATGTTATTCCACAAGAATATACTAGAAAATATAAACAGTCTATACTCATAGCCAGCTCATAGCCCAGTTGCACTCGGTGATTAGAAACAATCACCGAGGGTAAGCAACGACGGCGCGGTCTGTACCTGGATGGGTGACCGCTGGTGGCATGTTACCATGAGCGTCTCCGTGATTCGGAGGTCACGTTAAGCAGTCGGTCCCGGTTGTTATCATAGAATAAGGGTCGTGAAGCTTAGTTGGAGGCCTTTGGGCGGCTTAAAAACATCCAACGGCTTGATTACGTAGCCACAACGTTTTCTTGCCAGTCCCCAACGCGCACTTGGCCAGCGTGGGGACATATGGCCTTAACCCTCTCTTGAGAGGAGACCCGGGCCCAGCACTGGGACATTATGGGTTGTTGGTTGATACTTCTATACTAAAATAAATATTATTATTAGGTAAAGTTTCTCACTTTGTATAGTTGTAAGGTGTAATCTTCGAAAGTACTGATCCGATCCTGAAAATTCTTTCACTAACAGAAAGCGACACTATTTAAGAGTGACATAGACCATATTGTATTATGATTGAACACAAAACTATGTTAAAAATAATATCATTTGTAAATCAAGTCGAAGAAAACCGGACGGTTAATGGTACGGAACCCTTCCTGCGCGTGTCCAACTCGGCCGATTTTTTATATAGATTGATACTTATGGAACAGCCGCGCCCCCGTGTGTAAAACGTCTGAAAAAAATAATTTAAAAAATTATTATATGTAATAAAAGATTTCAGGTATTTTCAGGTTCGAGATCCTTGATCGGTGAAGCATACAATCGCGTCTGCGTCTATCTAGGTTATTATCTAACTAGTCATAATTACTGCAAATAGTTTTTAGCATTCTCCTAAATTTTTAGACTGTATGTCTAATTATACAACCTTCAAAGTTGTACTCACAATACTTACACGAGGAGTTAAAATAAAAATCTTCTTTAATTTCCAAGAAGTTGTAAATTGTTTACTCTTTCATATATTGCGCAGTACTGCTCTTTGTCTCTGCAGCTATTTAAGCGATATCAAGCTCATCTGTAAAATGATTGCAGGGTCCAATTAAGTATTAAGCGTTGTGTGACGATTGTGCATTAAAAATAGAACGATCTGAGCGGACATTGGCCTCATCACGCTCATTGAACACAGACTAAGACTACGCCGTAACTTATACGTATTACGGATCGCAGTTGATCAACATCATAGAGTCTTTAACTGTCCACTACTTGCATAGGCCTCTCTTTAGAAAGAAGTTTTTGACCTTATATACCACTGGCTGTCATAACGGATTGGTTTAGGGTTTGTTTCAAATTCACTCGTCGAGCCACGATGGCTCGCTGGTCGTCCCAGCTGGAGACACCACGTGCTGGCTTTGCTGCCGCGGAGGCTTTCCAGCCGGTCATCCTCGAGTGGGCGGCAGCATGGGACCCTGTCCTCCCGACTAACGCAAGTCCTTTCCGGGCACGTTTGGAAAAATGAATGTGGAAGCTGTAGGGTGGAAAGATGGAAAAAGAGTAATTATAAAGCAAAGGTTTAGAAGGCAAGACAAAAGAACTGGATTATGCTTATGTACGCAATAGGCTGAGCCCTCTAATCTTAGTTATTATTATTAATGTTTGAAATACACACCATTGGAGAGTCACAATTCGGCATGCATGGGCCGGCTCGACCGGAGTTATACCATGGCCTCACAGAAAACCTGTGTGAAACAGCGCCTGCTCTGGGTTTCACCGAGTGAGTGAGGATACCGAAGGCTCATAATCCAACCATTCCCCTTATCCCCCTCCAATCTTTCAAGGCCCGCAACGCACTTGTGACGCCTCTGGTGTTACGGGCGTCCATAGGTGGCAATCGCTTACCATTAGGCGATACGTCTGCTCGTTTGCCCTCTATTCCATAAAAAAAAACACAACCAATGTAAAAATACGAACAGTATGTACACCTATGTTTTGATAAACATGTATCTAAGAACACTTGTTTGGTTATATAAACCATTAAAATGTTATTACTGCATCATGAGGAAGCCGTTAATAAAGCCAAAAGTGTCCAACATTAAGACGTTCATTGCAATTGCATCTGGAGAAAGGGAGGCTGCCGTTGTGTTCATTAAGCTAGATCAGAGCCCTCTCTAATAGCGGAGTTTTGTAAGATCTAGTTTCCTAAGTCAGAATTTAGTTTTACGAGGTATGTTATAAGTTTATTAATTTATTATTCATGTGCAGTTTTGTAAGTATTAGATTTAGTGTAGAACTATTTACAGAAATATGGTTACATAAATGTGTATACGTAAAAACTCCTCATTATTTCCCTTAAAAATAGTATCGAAAAAGAAACATTTATAATCGTTTTCATAAAAACCGTAAAGACTTTAGCTGCCGTTCAATGATTTTTCAACTCGATAAGAATGTTGGTTAAATGACTGTGAGTAGTGTAATTACTGTTTATTAAATCAATCGCTTAGATTACATTAAAACAAACACAATAATTAATATTTACAACTAAACCTGGACTACAAATTTCACCCTTCGATTAAGACCTTTTACTTCTATGTACCAACATAACTAACTTCTTATCTTGATAGATAAATAAAAGCTCACGTAAATAGGATGCTTCTAAATCAGCTGTCATCTGTGTCTCGTGCGCAATTCCCACGCGGTGAAAGCATTGACTGTGTTCCTATAGCGACAACCTATAGTTATTTGTTCTTAGAATACAAGGGACCCTAGGAAAGTTACAATGTACCAGCAAACTAGTGTTATCAATGTCAAACTACGTGTTTATACTAATATTATAAAGAGGAAAGATTTGAATGTTTGTTTGTTTGCATTGAATAGGATCCGAAACTACTGGATCGATTTGAAAAATTATTTCACAATTAGAAAGCTAAATCATCCCCGAGTAACTAGGCTGTATTACATTTGCGAAAAAGTAAGGGATCCGTATGAAAACTCCGAGACTTGGTCAAGTGTTCTTAACTTGGAAAATTTGCTAAAAGGGTGTTAAAATTTGTAATATTTTTGGGTAAATACCATGTCTACCCGTGTGGAGTTGGGTTGCTAATATTATATAAAGATGTATTGTATTATTAGTATTGAAATGTATTTAGGAGTCAATAGCAATTTCAAGGTACAAGTACATTTTTTTGCTTATTATGATGTTTAACAGTGTTGTCTTATGCTGGTTATAGATATCTTCGTTGAAAGAAGATTTAGACCGACTATATCACGACAGCCATGTGAATTAGTTGATTAATAGTCTACTAGAAGTCAACTTCAGTTGATCTCTAAAAAGTAAAAATATTTCTACACCAAAGAATAAGTTTAAGAAACAAAGTAATGTTACGTCTACATCATCATCATCAGCCTATCGTAGTCCACTGCTAGACATAGGCCTCTCCAATTTCACGCCATTTAGTTCGACTCGTGTTACATTATATACTACATTAATTCGTTCGTTAGTTCACTTATATTGGAACTCGTTTTAAAATAAGTGGGAAGAATGCAAGGTATAACAGCTACACAAACGGTTAGATTTGGGCAGCCCATTCCACTCATGTGTTTTAAATATCGACGCCTTCTCTCAAATTTTTCCTTTTTGCTACATACGGCTGTTATATAGCCCCCTCGACATATAGACAATCCAACATTGCAATAATTTATCGATCGAATCTTTAGTTCCTGAGATTAGCGTATTCAAGCAACGAACGAAACAAATTCTACAGATTTATAATATTAATATTTTTAGCAAATGCCTTATTTAATAGAATAGGAATCAACAGACTTATATTTCTTGGGTATATTTAAACAAATGAAAAAAGAAAAAGCTCTTTAATTTTTGAACTATAGTAAAGTTCGATCCCATTTGAATGTTTGCTTTAATATTTTGATTGAAGTGGTTACCGTGTACGTATTTGTTGCCCAGCTAATATAATTGTGCATTTCGAACATAAATAGAATTTTATAATTATATCCATGTGTTACTATCTGGCCGCCAGAACCAGGAGTTTCCTGTTCATTTGCATACTTTGTACGTAACATCTGTGTGTTACAGAAATGCGTTCATACTTTAGGTGCGCTGTGTCATGACTTACTATATATGGAATATTAGGTACTTATGATACCCGAGGTACCTCGTGTCAGTCTAATTAGAATATAATATACGCACAATTCTCATGAAGAACAAAGAGATTCCGAGATTTGGAGATTAAACACGAAGGCATTAAAGGTGGCGATTTTTTTTAACTATAGATAATAAATTGAAGTGTGTTTTCCACACGGGACTTTTTTGAATATGTAATAAAATAAATAGTTCAGTATTTTCTGATTTGTCTTAACTTTCGGCAATAGTCAATATTAACGTAGTGAACGAACGAATCGCGAAGTATATTTGATATACTCATATTTTTTTACCGTTTTAACTGTAATTAAAAAAACCCTATTTGATTCACCTAGCCCAATTATGTTCTGTAAGCGTTTTATGTTCAAAATAAAATGTATTTTTTGTGCCTATGTTTGTATACACATATGTATGCTTCAAGTATTTATTGTAAACCATGTTTCTGTCACCTGAATACCCACATATTGGCAACTGACATTCTTTCTTGTCTAGCGCGCCAAAATGCGACATTGTCATTCAAATAGACCATGAAATTGCAACAAGCGTTCGGCCGCTTTTAAATACCTGACTGCAAAAGAAGGAGGATAATGTTCTTCGACTGTGTATAAGTATGTATCTATATTTATTTGGCACGTCCTAGAGCCTAAACGGCTTAAGTATTATTATGTGAGTGGTGTCAATAGATTCGTCTTAGACGTGAGAGTGGCACTGAGTACATCAAAATAAAAAAATTTCTATCTTTTCAGTTCTTCAACGCATTTAATAAAGAAGGCAGATATTTACACTTGGTTATATACTTACTAGGGTTCAACTTACTAAAGTCTAACAAACAACCGATTGGAAGAACTACCATCGTCCAGTCAATAGACGAGAATATGACTTCCCTGTTGGGATTCATTGGTGATGTATTTAGCGTATTCAACGCCGAACGCGGTCATCGTCAAGTATATATAAAAAAAACTAACACTAATAAGTGAATGTCTTAACATTGTCTTGACGGTAGTGTATCAGGAATAGAGTTCGGGCATGTGACGTCCTATATCTTGATGTTACGGTCTTGTTTGGCAAAGTTAGGTAAATCCAAAACCCCGGGAATCGTGGCGCATGAAGCATACAGGTCATTACAAGTTACCAAGGTTTAGATAAAAACCTAAACTAAAAAATGGCTCCGCATCGTCCTTTACTTTTATTCTCATTTTTTCTGAGATACAAAACATTAAAGTAGGAATAAGAATCACTTCATCACATAAAATACCAAACTAATACAGTATATTATTGGGGATTAAAGTTGGAAATTAGGATTATAACGGATTTGGGTGAATTACTATCACGTGTGAGCGTCACAGGTAGGCTTAAAGGCCTTCACATAAGAGGACTCTAATCTAGGAAAAATTTGAAGAACTATTTCCCTTTGCCTGTTAACTGAGATTTTGATAAAATCTTAACTCAGCGACGGTTCAAGTTGTAATAGTCGATGATATAAAACCGAATAATTGAAATATAAAAATTAAAGTCGAAATTCAATCACCATTTTTTGGGCGTCCGTTCACAAGCAGACTGTAATTCAGAAAATGATCTGAAGTTATTAAATGTTTAATGAGCCATAACACAGGAAATCACGCGTTCTCAAGGTTAAATCCTGTATAAACATTCCACTTCATTTATATATTTCCTCAATATTACAAATCGTGTGAAACAATACCTATAAATTCTCTCTCTATAACGATTTCAGTTTCCACATTTTTTTATTAAGATAACGCAATCTCGTGAGACAAAAATTACTGTTTAATGCTCGAGAAAAATGTGAGAACACATGATAACTATATTAAAGATTTGAATTATTATGATTGGAATATTAGCTTAAGCCAGTTTCTTTAATAACCGTCTCCCTACTTGACTCTATTCAGATCTTCTGTCTTGTTCCTCTTTAGTCTTAAAACGGAAAAACATATTTATGGTTAAAGAAAGGATATACGGCGAGGAAACTAAGATAAGAGATGGAGGCAATAATGAGACTTCAGACATCAGGGAAGAAGGCACTAGGACAGGGACATTCTTGTAGTACATATTATATTGGACATCAATATGTATGTGTATATATATATTTATGTGTATATATATCGATGTATAACATTTAATCCGCATCATGTAACCTCCAAACCTTAGTTATGTAGTATGTCATTACATATTGGCGATTGATAACAATTAATGACATATATTTTTATTGGTTTCAGATGGCGTAGAAAAACAGATAGAGACATCCATCACAAATGTTAAGAAACCTAATGGAAGGCGATACGATAACCACGAACACTTTTATATCATCGATAAAGAACTTCAACAGTGACGGTAAACAACACGGTACTATAAAAGCTCTCATAAAGAACTTCATACTACCAGAACCAGAAATGGCTATTAAAGAGAACAAAAATGATGAAAGCAAATATATTTACACCATACCGGCTAAACCACCTCTCCCAACTATGACGGGTCGAACGAAGTCTATACAAGATGCAAAAAAGGCTTTTCTAAATTCAACAGTAAGTCCGAACGTTAAACCACCTAGTCATAAATCGAAAATAGACAACCATTCAATACATTACGCGCAACTCACCATCACAAAAGATAGTGAAGATACCAGGAGCACTGGAGGAGGGACACAAATCACCTCTGTCCTGCCTTTAGATACAAAACATAAGGACCACAATAAGACTATAGATACATCTCCAAATATTAGAAAAAGACATGAACAATATAACAGAAAAGTAAGCTTTAAAATTAAAAACGCATCGACTTCTCATAAACGACCTCCTCTAGCCAAAACAGTGACGATACCTAGTAGTAAAGTTGCCGAGCTAACAAAGAAATTCAATAATTTACAATCAGATGCTCCTGACGAACCACCCAAGCAATCAAAACTTGTAAAAACATTAGAAGATTTACAGTCAGCTTCTCGGTGCTCACCTAGTAATAGTTCAACTCCCTCATCTACCCTTAGTTCCAGTCCAAACATAAAAATAGTACTAAGACAGCGACGGGGTTCAAAAAAACGTAGCAATAAAGAACGGTGCTCCAGTATGGATTCAATAGATAATCTGCTAATTGCTGAGCGTTCAAATAAAATTCGTGTTATCCGGTCTAAATCAGACGGAACTAAAATACCAAAAGCATCAAAGAAACGATTAAAATATCAAGATTCAAGCGAACAACCGAGTGGATCAGATACTGTTGATAGTCCAATAAAAGTAAAAGATCCTGAATCAAATGTAGAAAAGAAAACAGTAGAAAGTATCGTAGTTAAAAATGTAATTAAAAAGTTTGAATGTGAAATTATCGCACAGTCCACATCAAATAACACACTTAAAAGACAATCAGATACATCCAAAAGTACAATACCCCTGAAAGAGAAACCAAAAGTACCTGAAAAGAAATCGTCATTAGTATTAACCAAAAATCTTGTTGTAAAAGACGGCATTCCAAAAATTAAAACTATTAAACCAATTTCCAATGAATCTGTAAAAGTTATTAGTCCAAAGGATTTACACACAGAAACAATAAAAAAGAAAGAACCGATATATGACAAGAAAAAATATAGAACAAATTACATTCATTCTGAAAAGTTACCTTTAAAAGTGGTTGAGATCATTCCTGAAGATATCCACGAGACTATTGATCTTAGTAGTGATCCACAAAATACTCCAGACATAAGCCTTAATACCTCTTCAAATGCTACAGAAGAAGTCAAAGATTATCAAAATATTAGTTCACCAATAACACCAAATGAATCATTTTTGTGGCGCAGAAAAAGTAATTCTCAAATTTATTCAGACTCTGAAAAATCTATATCTGACAGTATTTATAACTTTGTGAGTGTAACTATGAATAATAGCATTATCAAATGTTCGGACGAACCATCATTAATCTCAGTAAGAGAGGAATCTCCTCAAACGCATGAATCTCAAGTTACTATTTCAATCAGTAATACCGAGGAAAATATGGACTTTGAAACTAATCTCGTAGAAGCTTGCAACAAAGAAATTATTGTCGGTTATACTTCTAAGCCAGCGAAAGAAGAGGAAGAAGGTTATTATGAGCCATTAGAACCTAAAGACGATGAAAATGTAGTTGTAATTCCAGTCAAAAATGCAGAGGTGGATACTTCTACACTGAGGTTGGCTAAGAAGAATTGTCCTTTACCAGAAATCCCTAAAGGTAGCATCGAGGACAAAAAAGAACTTAAAGATAAAGATAATATATATCAATGCTTGCTGGAAATGAGATCACATCCTGAAGGAGATGAAAGCAGTCTTCATAACTACGAATTGTGTGAAAATAATTTAGAAGAGAGAACGCGTGGGGATGGTGACAGCGATGATGGCTATGAATATTGCAAGTCTCCCATCAAACCTTACTGTCACACTTCTAGCTCCGGCATACAAATTGCAGAGGGTTACCGTCCATACAGTAACAATAATAATAATAAAAATTACACTATATCTAAATCAATGAGCGGCACTTCTACTGTTAGCTATGAAAAAATTGGATCAGAAAGAATATACGAAAAAATACCAGCACACCAATCGAAATTTAAAGATAGCAGTCCAACCTACAGCGGTAGACATTCTTTCGCGTCAGATTACACTGGTTATAATGACAATGAAAATATATACGACACCATCAAACACGCGGATGGTGCTTCACTATCCCATTGCTACGAAAGTATTCCAAACAGTCCAAGTATGGTGAAAATGAGGAACAATTTAAAGAAACAAGTCGCTTCAAACGTCCAAAAGCGTCTCTCGTTCGATGCAATGTCTAATATAAGCCAATCCACGATGTCTAGCGAGCAGATGACGAACAGTTTGTACGGGCAGAGGTCGGTAATTAGCTACAACGGACAAGAGATCGCCTTCCAGGTACCGAGTAGTGAAACGAGTGTCAGTGACAGAAGCGATCGAAGTGATGACTGGGTTGATGTGTCCGATGAAGAAAAGAATGAACACAAAATTATTATGTAAGTATAAATATTATAAAAACATATGGTACGTTAAGGGCAATTTCATGATGCCGATAAGGAAAATCTCAAAAAATGATACTTATTGAATCATTTTTTATTACATTCTAAAGTTAAACATACACATGTATGCACATGCAAAGCATGCCGAAATCCTGATTTACTATTTGATTTATTTATTATTTTTAATCGGACATTTAGAGATAATGGCTTTTTAATTGTGAAAATTATCAAAAAATAAATGACTTTTCAGATAATTATATTCCTATAAGATCAAAATAAGCATAATACTCGTATATGTTATGTTACATTTTTGTTCATTTGTATTTTAAATGATCTTTTATCAGAATTTGGCAGATTCATTTAGAAACATGTAGTACGTTTTTCCAATATATATGTTGTTAAAGTTAACTGAGTATGTTAATATAGGTACACAAAACCAACAAATCGACTCCCGTCTTTCCTGAAAACGGGTAAAGAAATAAACAAGGGATTCCTAATCTGTATTACGAATGTCTGATAAAACTATCTAGATAACGAGTTATATCATATTTTACTATAATAGTTATTGAAAAAATCGACGGATTATCGTTCTGACCCAATAAAGTTTTGTTCGTACCATAGCAGTTTCCAAAGAGAAACGCAAACACTGTTATCGGCACTTGATATAAAATTATTTTTGCTGGTGATTCAGTTACAAAAGGGCAATGGGAAAGTTAGCACCGTACTGAATGTTTATCACATTAGGCTTCTATCTGTGGAATTTAACAATGGAAATTATGAATTACAGTGTCCGAGAAAGAAGTCGCGGCAGAAAGAGTCCCGTTAGTTGGTCGCAGAAAGTTCGCCATCAATGGCAAAAGTCACCGAGACCGAACAACGAAGATAAAGGTACGTTTGAATATTAATTAAAACCAACCAGAGTTATAAGCAACGAGAGATGTTGCACTAAGGAACAAAACCTTTGAAAGTTTTACTAAACAACGCCATCTATCGTATAGCATTATAACTAAAAATTTAAACGTTTCTTATCGATCGCACTAGATGGCGTATATACAAATTGTGGTCACAAATCTATTTGAACGAAAAACATTGACTGACTCAAAGAAATATACTTTTTATGGATCTAAATCCTTGAATGTTTATTTGTCGGTCAATATTGGGTAAACGTTCGTTTTTGCACTGGTTGCGCAAACGCTGACGACAAGCATCCTACGCTCGCATTCCGTTAGCACAATGCCTGTATGTCCAGTTGCGTCAGATTAGCTATTTGAACTTTATACATTTATGTAGGGATTATTCAAATATTGAAATTCAATAATAGGACATTTGTGTAAGGTACTGCTATTTATTCAAAACGTGGATTTGCTGTTTAATAAAGTAAACGGATCACCTTACGACCATCAAACCTTCAAGAAAAGTGCTCCTTCTTAAAAGGCCGGCAACGCACTTGTGACGCCTCTGGTGTTGCAGGTGTCTATGGACGGCGGTAATCGCTTACCATCAGGAGATCCGTCTACTCGTTTGCCCCCTATACCGTAAATAAACCTAAGCTTTAGCCCACAGAACTGCAAAGTCCAAATAAGCGACATCAAATCCACTAGATATGCGCAGGTGTTAATAGGCGTTGCTAATTGTTACCAGATTCATGCATGTGTGTCTTAGATAATGCTTGTGGCTTAATTGTGTAGTTATCTCAGTGAACTAGTAAACTTTGAGAATCAAGGTTAATAGTAGGTTGACTCTTAAGATTTATTTAAGCAAAATATTAGATTAGATTTATGTCAGAATTCGCAGACTATAAGGCGAGAAGAGGAAAGTACATACATGCGTTTAAACAAAACGCTGTTAAAGATAATTTAAATCAGTCGGGTCCTTCCATCTTCTAATTAATTTTATAAATTTTAATAAAGGATGTACAATGCACATATTTTTTGAAGCCATTGTAAATCATTTTAAAATCATCCTTTTCAAGTCATACTCGAAGTTGATTTTCTCTTCTGTATTCGTTTTCTTATAACTTATCTACTTATACACTTTATCCACATTATCGATATCGGTTCGTCAAGAGATTCCTCCATTCTGTGACAATAAAGGAAAGAACTGCTTACCACCAGTTCTCGGGTCTAGTCTGGTCCTACATGCCAAAAAACGAATTTTGACTCTCCCACGGTGGTTTTTTATAGCATTTACATACAATACATAATTGGTAGCTATTTTCTGGTATTAAAAATAGCTCATACGTACCTAAGTGTGGTTATTTATATTCATAATTAATGCTACGCGTACACATTATTTTTTCATTTCATCCTGTATGAAAACAAAATAATAATATGAAATCATAATTGTAATCTCGTGTAAATAAAAGTCAAACTGCTATACTTGTTCTTTTGATGAAATGGCAATCAGCTAGTCAGCTATTGCTGCCAATTTCAAGTGTTAAAAGTCTTCAAATCATAATAAAAAATAATAATAAAGAATATACAAAATGTGAATGAGATGAAATGGGGGCCATTTTTCTAAAAAACAAAAAACGATCTCCCAAACTGATATACTTTCAAGAAAAAAGAATAATCTAGACATACAAATATGTAAAGTTTTACGCCAAAGGAGCTCAAATTTTGCCACCATATACAAACCGTTTTGATCATTGTTTTATATATATTTTTTGCACAACTTTTGTTCTTCGTTTCTCCTAAATGAAACCACAATGTGCCACAATAAAGTTTGATAGGGTTTAAGCCACTAAAGAATAATTTATGTACCTATATGTCTTGTAAAACTAATAGGACACTAAAGCAATGAAAACTCGGATGAATTTCTTCAAAACCCGACGCAAGCATCAGTAAACTAGGCTTGAAATAAACTAAATTCTAATGTATTTTCTTTCAATTACAGTACAATACATATTTTTTTATAAAAGCCTATTTCAGTAGTATCGATGTAGGTCACACGGTATCATATCGACCCGGTAACCCCTCATTACGTACAAAAATCAATAGTCTCCACTGTGCCACCGACCTAAAAAGGCTTATAATCCAGTTAGGTAACTATCTGCTAGGTACAGTGATACGGTAAAGCCTACTAAAGACTTGTATCACCCTTTTTTTATTTTATCAGTCATTTCACGGAAATAGCTAATTATTTCGTTGCGTTTCATTATTCATATTGAAGTTGGACTCAAACAATTCTTTATTATAATAATAATATAAGTGAACTATAAAACTCTGCAATGGTCCCTATTAATACTGTCGGTTCTGAAAAAAGAAAAATTTTGAGTAGTTTTTTTATTGTAAACGAGCAAACACCTCGCTTGATGATGAGCGATACCGTCGACCATAGGCACCCGCAATAACAGAGGCGTCACAAGTGCGTTGCCAGCCTTTTAAGAGTGTGTACTCTCTTTTCTTGAAAGTTTAAAGGTCGTATTGATCCGGGAATCCGCCGGCTATAATTTACTCAACAGTTCAAATGTCACATTGATCTACTCTACTATAAAATTGGCAAAGACATCATTAATAGGGACCATCGACTGTATTGCCCTGATTTCCAAAATAGAGCGAGCTATGCATTAAGAGCCAGTCCCATTCTAACAACGAGGGAAACCAATCAATAGTTGCAATAGCAGACACAATTTAGTTTAACGTTCGCACACTTGTTACCCTCATTAACTTATTTGTTTGGTGCCAACCAATGGTGGCCAATCTGCTTGTTTGACTTCCTATGCTATTAAAAAAAAGTTGATAGCTACATCTAACCACAATTTTAATGAATGTTTAAAGTACTTTAGTTATCAAATATTGCCGTGAAAAATGTTTTAAATATTGGATGAAAGCTTTCAACTTAGTTTTGTTACACTCTACACTTCATTTAAATACAATGTAAATATCGTATGGAATATTATTCTTAACGGTTATAATACGATATATTGTTAAGCGTTATAAAAATAACATTTTGAACGAATATTGATAGATGTTCAAAAATGCCATTTAGTTTCAGGCAATAGAAATTAGATTTGCCATCATTGTTTTTGGAGATAGTTCACTATCTATTAAAATTATTTCCAAATATAAGATAATTGATAATCTATATAAATAAAAATTAATCGGTGAAATGCGTGTACGTGCATAACTATAACTTTAAAAGGTAGGCACCAAATTGGGTGATTATTTTTTCTATGTGGTTGTTATTGTAAGGACAAGTCAAAGATTTACCAGTACGGTAAAACTGCCGGAAGAGCTAGTGACTGAAGAATTTCTATGAATCAGTTTATATTATGCCAGATCTGGCAAAAATATCGGGCCCGTCTTGTCACTGTGCCGGTAGAACACCCGGACTGAAGTAATGTGAATGCGTTTGCGCCGGATCAGTGTCCCCCACTCGCCCTGTTTGCGCTCCTTTCGCGTCATTTTTGCTACTTGACTGTCCGGTTTTCTTATGGGATCTGGTGTAATGTGAACACTATCTCGCTGTACTATGGTAACTATACTGCTGATAAACATAATTAGACCTATAAAATGATGAGAACGGAGGAGTATAAATTTTGGCACTGTTAAAGTTTATATTAAGGGAAAAAATATGGTCGATTTTTGAGCACTGGGTAGCCACTAGTATTTCTAAATACTCAGAGACAAAATACACTTAAACACGGAATAAATGATATTGCTTATCTCACAATAATTTGACCATGTAGGAGTCGGACCCAAAACCTTTAGCTTAACAGTCAGGAACGCAACATAGTGGTTAGCGTTCCTGACTAAAGTGAAAGGCAAAAAAATTTGGCCTTTTACTTTAGTCGCTTTACGCTTCGGCATGCATGGGCCGGCTCGACCGGAGTGATACCACGGCCTCACAGAAAACCGCTGTAAAACAGAGTGAGGATAACGGAGGCCCATACCCCAATCCCCCTCCCCATCTCCATAAGGCCGGCAACGCACTTGTGACGCCTCTGGTGTGGCGTGTGTCATCAGGCAATACGTCTGATCGTTTGCTTCCTATTCCATAAAAAAAATACTAAACTTAATAATGGTGAATCAAATTTTGCAAAGTTTTTAGTAACTTTTGTTTCTTCAGGAATCTTAAACTATTCATGTTAACTATAGAAAACTACACCATTATTTTGCACACAATAACCGTAGGTACATACAACACTTAATTTTCACCTTCACTTTAATGTTCCGCGTACAATTCTTATGAATGCGTTTTAACAATCTTTGCGTCAGTCAGGAGTTATTGTGTAACACTTACTTCCTGACATCAATCTTTAAAGGAAATTCAAACAGAATGTCATCCGTTTAGAATCTTTAACGGCTTTCGGCAGTACTTGTTTGTACTGCAGATTGATGCGATGTTTGAATCAAAAGCTGTATTTCAATTTAAAATGGTTTTTTTTTTGTCAATTCAATCAGTAAGGTCATCTTAGTGATGGAAAGTTTGTTATTGCTGTATCTCTTTTACCGCTAATTCGGGTTTAAATCTGGACACCGAACAAGTCTCTTTTCCTGTTTATTTTCAATGTTTAAATTTATTTCTTATTTTGATGTCACGATATTTTATGATGATACAAATTCACTTTTAATGACATCTAAGTTCTTGACATTATTTTCTTAGTATGTTTTACCAAATTTTGATAGTTGTGATTTAAATGATAATTATCTGGTTTTTTTTACTGATGGAATGTCCTTTGCATTTTAAGAAGATTGTTTGGACTTTAAAAGAGATGGTGATACCCGATTGTGTTTCGTCCTTTTTCTCGGGGTTAGTCCAGTTAGGAAAGGCTGAACTCACTTGCTTAAAAACAACTTGACTTGCAAATGATAAATAAACTTGAAATAATAAAGCAGCTGTATTAAGTATTTTAAGATAGTTTCAAAATTAATTAATTATATTGCAAAGTATTATCTTTCTGAACTTTCTGTTTCAAAATTTAGAAGTAGGACCGTAATTGATACCTTGTAGCACTCCTTCCATCGTAATCTATCTTTGGTAATCTATCTTTGCAATCTTTATATTACCTTTTGTGTGTAACTAATAATATTTTAAATGGAACTTACATAGTTTGCATCAAGCATATCGTGTTCAGTGAAGTGTACATTGAAATAGAAAGTTACAACCTGCCAAGGTCTAATAGATGAAGTATGCAGACGATATAGAATATCTGCCTTCAGAAATAACATTTGAACCTAGCCTTCTTCACAATGTTTTAAAGTTATTATTTGTATTATTATTGTTTTTTAAATATTTAATTGAACGCTGTCTGTCCCACTTATTCCATTGTATAGACGGTTATGAGATTTCTGAGACTGAAGCACTGGTGTCACTAGCCTGGGAATACTGGATAGAATAAGTGCCAATTGTCCCGTCATGGTACAATAGCACGGATTTAGTCGGACGGACCCAACATGTTACTTCTATCTTTTTAATGTAATTAAATCCATCTTTTGTAATTTCATCCATCTCTAAAAATTTAATGGTTATACGCGAGAAAGATCTATGTTTCAGTTGCGTTCTCCATCGTAAAATATGGGTGTTCCTTAGCATAGTTCTCTCGACACATAATTTCATTTTTTTTGTCCCTTCTGAAAACAAAATGAACCAGTATTTAAAAAACGAGTCAAAATACTTTGCTATAACACACTACGTCAACACCACTCAAAGCCAACACCAAAGATAACGTGGAAATATAAATAGATGATGATATACAGGCAACAAATACACGAGTACTGACAAAAAATGAAAAAAAATACTTTTCAGTCACATAACTGTTTTTTGACAAATATCTGCAATAATCAAACACAATTTCAATAACAATTTTGTAAGGATATACTTGGCTGCTATGCTTGCTGAATTCTCGGCCAGTGATGAATGATCATTATCCTCAGCCTATTGCAGTCCACCGCTGGGCACAGGCCTCTTCAATTGCACGCCACATGATTCGATCCTCGATTTGGATAAGAATAATAATAATTATTAGTAAATCCAGAACTCATTAGGTATGGTTGGTTGCGCTGCTCCATCAACAGTGAACGATCCTTGTGTAGAACAACCGAAGTGAACTTCCTTAGTAAGGTTATGCATAAATTATAGTTCTTAACTTATCAAATTATATTATTGGATATTTTACATGTTACATAAAACTATACCTCAAGTACGATATCTACGCTGAAACCCATCTAAGAAACTACAACGATTACGGAAGAAAATAAATTTTGTGAAATAATTATTAACTTATTTTTTACGACTCCCGCTTTAGGAATGTACATTCCTGTGTCACGGGGATCTTTACAAACATACATGAAACGGACACAAAGTACACCCAGACTTAGAACAACAATTTATGGATCACACAAAGTATTATCCCATGTAGGATATGAACCCACAACACTTGGCGCAGTAGGAAGCGGTGTGGCGACCACTGAAACCATTAGGCCAACCGTGTAGTCCACGTACTTCCAACCAAAAGATTAAATTGGGAAACCCTGAGTAGTTTTTCCCTCCATCCACTTCAGTGGCCAGCCGCAATGAGCCGATGTACGCGTGTGCCGTACGCCCCTCGTTTACCCAACAAACGGTGCCCACGTCAGTGCAAGCAGGCGCTGGGAGGGGTACCGATATCTTTAAAACAGCAGTTTCCCGGAGGGATCTCACATCTCAGATGCAGACTGGCGCACCGTGTGGTTTTAGTTGGTCCGATTCCGACACACCAACTCACCGCACACCCCTTTGGGGTGACGGCCAGTGGAGGTTTCCGCACGTAAAAAACCGGCCATGTGCGTGTCGGACTCACGCACTGAGAGTAACGTACAAACATTTTAAATGATGTAACAAAAAATTTTTGCTTTTCGCAATTTTTCCTTTATGTGTGCTACAAGCCGTTGCTTCTTACCAAATTTCTGATTCTGAGTTCACGGAAGGTAATGTGTAGGTTTTGATTCCCTTGCGAGTGTTAAATATTTGCAGCATAAAGCGTTGGCTTAGAATTTTTTCTCAACTCCAAGGGACAGAAGACCTGTATATTTGGTATAAATTTCAGCTTAATACCTCCCTGCGTCCTGAGAATAAGGATCTTGACAGACAGATAGACGGGCGGAAATGATCCTATAGGGTTCCGTTTTATTCCTTTTGAGGTACGGAACCCTAAATAAAGGAAGTCCTGAGTTAGGTTAGGTATTCTGAACTTAATATTGAAAGTAGTTCTACTGTACACATAAATATGTATGTTTATGACGAGGTTGAAACTGTGTTGATAAAGCTGTCAGTTTCTTGGGAGTTACGGTTAGTATGATTCAACTATCTGATTTGTCTGTCTCAAGAGTTCAGCAACTCCAACTTTCACCAATGAATATTAGATGCTGAAATATTGGTTTACATTTTCGCAAAGTTATATCATTCGATTTATGTACAATTGTTTTGTTACATGAACCGTATTGCATATCCATGAGCCCAATTATAATATATTCACGAATATATTCTTGAAAATAATATACAAGAATAAAATAATTTTAATGTGAACGCATTCTTTTTTTAGTGTTTTGTTAGTGAATGTTTTAAAATAGAGTTTTGAACCAGAATTCTCTCACAAATGTTTTCCGTTAAATACTTGGGCATCCCATTAGATAAAGATATATAAACAGAAAAGTATATTTGTATACCATATTACCGCGTTTTATGAGCTCAAGTACCGACCAATACAAGGCAATAAACATGATCACAGTTCGCTTCATGAATAAATTATGATGCGCCTGAGTGAACGCTTGCGACAAGATAAAATTGTCATGTCGTACATTATACAAATATGTACTTGTATATCGATAGTACCATCTTCAAATGTTTCGACATTCGTTTCAACTAGGTCTAGGCCATATTTAATATAGAATTTATATTTCAAAAACTAGTTGTATTTACTTCATTATATTATATAATTGCGCGGTTTGAAAATGTGTGTTTTGTGTAATCTTGACTGTTGAAAATCATTATAAATAATTTAAGCGAATTATAGTTATTATTTTTGCACTTTTAGTTCTAAAATCGCTGTATAATTTTCTCTAACAAAGATGAACAAGTGAAGAATTATAAAAAAAATTAAACACATTCAAACATTCTTTATTTTTATTCATTCTTTACTTGATGTGTTTTGAAAATTTTTTTTGGCTCAAATAGTTTGTTTTTTTTTTTATTTTGATGTACCCGTTGTCATGGTCACGACTAAGACGAATCTATTGACACCACTCACATGAAAATAGAACAAGCCGTTCAGGCTCTCGAAAAACATAACCCTCCGTCTTTCGCAGTCGACTAAAAACATGACCATTAGTTTTGATATTATTGAATTATACTTCTTAAAAGAAAGGCTAAAGAAAAGTTTCATTTACTATACTGTCACAAATTATTCACATTCTGATATTGAATACTAATATTTCTGTTTATTTGATTGTTGTAGACATATTTCAAAAAATTGTATAAATGTTAAATAGATATTTTCTACTAACGTTTATTAAATAACACATTATTTTTCTATCGCCTAGTAGACAAAGGAACAATGATAAAGGCGCACAAGGCCGCTGTTTTTTCCGTGTATTTTTTTATTTATGTTTTTTTTAGATTCTATTGTAATTCCATGCACAGAAACCATATAATCATGCGTGAATACACGAAAACGATACAGTACGTAAGTATTTGTTTGTGTTTTGGCTGAGAAACGACAATTAAGGAAATCGAATTGATTTATATTCGTATCGAATTTTTTACACGAGATTACTCTTACTGAACAACGAAATTGTTTTATAACTTAACATTGGTTTCTAATTATAGTTCTATAGATAAACTTTAATGGCTTGTGAAAGAAGGTCAGGTTGGCGTTCAAATACTGAATCATTTTTCTAATACCAAATATGTTACGAATAATATTCATGTAACTAAATTTCATCCAACCCATAACGTCCCACTGCTGGGCTCGGGTCTTCTCCCAGGACAGGGTTAAGGGTTGGGGACTGGCAAGACAACGTTGTGGCTACGTAATCTTACTAAGCTTCACGTCTGTTATCGTATGATAACAACCGGGACCGACCGCTTTACGTGACCTCCGTATCACGGAGACGCTCGTGGTAACATGCCACCAGCGGTCACCCATCCAGGTACTGACCGCGCCGTCGTTGCTTACCCTCGATGATTGTTTCCAATCACCGAGTGCAACTGGGCTGTAAATAAATTTGTTTGTAAATAATAAAAAAAACACATCTCATACGTACAGTGTTGTTCCCAGACTAGACAGAGCCTTTACTTTCGAAACCAGACTGATCCAACATATCTTTCCATAGTATAAAATGATATCACTTCCACTAACTGTATGCATAGATCTTTTAAACCACTCAACGAATTTTAATACAGTTTTAAGCAATAGATAGAGTGGTTCAAGAGAAAGGTTTATATGTGTAATACATGCAGATTATAGAAGAGAAAATCGAGAATTTCAAAGACTCGGTGCCCAGACGGGACGAATCGCTAGTTATAGATAAATTACACCCAATCACTGAAGAAGTGGTCCATGCTTATAACATGATTGATTGTTTCGAGATGAGACTCGAACTCACGTTAACAGTCAGGGCTACTGACCGTTAGATCGAGAGATCCATTTTTAGGTGTAGAAGCCCCTTGGGATACCACCGAATGGTGGTAACGTCGGACTCGAACAGATTAAAATCGCACACCGTCTCGGGTACTAGAAGCCGGAGAACGAAGTGCAGCCTCAAAAGGAAATCCCTAGGCAGATCTGTGAAATATACAAACAGTAAAATGCTTGTCTTATACTGAGAACTGGTTTCCTAGACCTTCAGTTGTAACCTGTTCAGGTTAGCCTGCAGTTCTAATCGTAAATTCGTGCATACGACATTATAAACGTTATTATGAAATTATTATAAATTTTTCTCGCAGAAACTATTGAAATTGTATCCAAATTAATATTTACTTCCTTAATGAGTTAATTCTACATCAAATGCATCATCAACGCATCAAAAACGATGCAATTATTCAACACATTAAATAATAATCACGTTTTATACAACAGCTAATAAAGAACAAAGGCCAAATGACGCAGAAAACAAAATGGCGTCTTATTTCCTATATAATATGAAGGCTACCCATGACAAAATAATAAAAAATAAATCAAAATTTGTCAAATAAATCCAAACGACAAAAGAATTCATGTATTGTCATCACACAATAAACATACCTTCTCACGTTACGTCGCCATCTTGTCGTACCAAGTCCTTGACCGTAAAAATAACACAAGCTTCGACATATTACGTGCATATCAACCATTTTAAAATGAACTGCGGTTATAGGCTGTGGCCATTGACATCATAAAGAAAGTCAATGGTAAGAGAGATCAAGTCGGCATAGTCTAGTTAAATGACTTGCATCATTACACTGATATGCAAATTTATGATGTACGAAGACCAAGTATTATTTTCGAACTAAATTACTAGTATGTAAGGCTAGACTACATAACATCAGAAATAACAAACATTTGATTTCCTGTGATCAAGGTAAAATTGAAGGCACTAAACTGATTTTGATTATTTTCATAAGCATAAAAGTAAAAAATGTTAATGCAAAATAATAAACCGATACATGTTAACATTAGTATAATATTTTCGATGTAAATTCATCATTGATCACAACAAAATAACTATGAAACCTTGTAAATTAATTTCCCAGAAGCTCAAACCTATCTGATCAAAAGGCCATAGTGTGGGTCACCATGCTGGATTGTCTACATTCGCAATGAGTATGGTGGCTCTTAGATTCTGCTCATGCATTCTATCAGGCAGAGTAGACCAGTTTGGCAGGCTCATACTTAAAAAAGCAGATACATTTTCACGTAAAAACTAGCAACTCCAAATTATGCGGAAATTTACCAGTATTCATTTCTCTAAGACATAGGTCGTATTTAATTATAAAGATCTATATTTTAAAAAACATATGACAAAAAAATCAAAGTCAATGATTAAAAAATAACAGACAGACCATTACCTTCAACCAATGTCAAGGTTCCGTAAAGTTTTAAACTTCGCTGATGATTGCCAAAAACGATCTAAAGACGCCATTAGTGACTTTCGCCAGACAATTTAAATAAATTACATGTAAAGAAGTAATTGTGAGAAGAATTTTAGAATCTAAATAACAATGCATCAGTTACGTTACGTGGAGGCCTAAAATATACTTGTATATAATGCCAGCCATGTGTGGCCACCGTGTCTATTAGTAAAACAGTACTATTTGAGTGTTGCGACATTTACACACCTCCCACAATCTGAATACCCTATTCTGTTTTATTGTATGACGTTTATATTGTAGGGATAATGTAATATTTTTGGTGAGAATATGTCTTTGAAATACATTGCAAAATTAATAAGGTAGGAAGTCACTACTATCAAACATTAACTTAATAGACAAGCACACAGAAAATATATCACAAAGTTAATATCAGGTATTATACGTTTTTGAAGATGTTTTCATTGAATGTGACCTAAGGACATAGAAACTACAATTTCGTAACACAATTGCGAAATGCAGTCAAATTCTCCGATGAAGTCGAACGTGGGATCAATTATTTGCCTGCTCTAGATGCGGCTATTCCGCCAACATTATGTCACTGCGCACTTACGAGTGCAACGATCTGGGTTTCTCGCACAATCAGCGTCTATTTACCTCATATTACAAAGTTGTTCATTCGATCCTTAAAGTTAAATTACATGATTGCCTATCGATAGATTTCCAACTCGTTGCCAACTATCTGATTTACTGGTTCATTGATAGTGTATCGCCCTAAATTCTAAAGAACAGACTTACCAGACCAGTTTTCTAAAATAATTGCAGTTAAGTTTGTTTGTTCTCTATTGTCGCGGCAGCCTTAGATATCTGAGTTAACATAGTTTTATCTCGCCAATCACAATGTTTAGTCGTTTTTACTTTAATTGAATGAAGTGTTACCTGAATAATGTGCTTCTACTTGACTACATGCTTACTTATAATGAACCGACCTTTCATATCGTTGTTAATCCTTTTAGGGTACGTTGTAACGATTGTTCGGTCATTTCAATGTAATATCAAGTTATAAATTAGGGGTGTTACTTAAATGGAATTTCTGGTACGCCCACAATTTTGCTACAGTTGGCACAATGAGTTGTCGCGTAGGAGAGGGACGGGTAGAACGCGCGCGCGAGTCAGCCCTGCGCCCGCGCAGCCGAGCGGACGCGTCCACGTCTCGCAGCGAGCTCCACACCCCGCGACAGTGAAAGTGTAAATTCGTGTTTACAGTATTTTATCTGTGTGTATAATAGTAAACGTTTAGGAATGGCTTTATGCTCATAATAAATCTCCATTTGTAGAAATTTAAAGTTCGCCGTTTCATGACTGTTTAAACATCCGTGTATAACTCAGCCGGCCGGTTTTTTCGGTGCAAAAAACGTGACCACTGTTGAATAAAAATCATGCGAGCTAGCGTTTGATGTACCCTAAATTGGTGTTAATAACTTACTTTTTTCTGTCTTTCTAGTGCTTTTCTCTGTTGTCTATATTATCTGTGGGTAGTTACGCGTCAGATACGTGTGTTGACGAATTAAGAATACAAAGGATCATTTCGTTTATTCATCCCGTAGATGTCGTATAGGACTAAGGGAGAAAACTGCGCAGAACAACCGCACTGCCAGGACCAGGAAAACTTGGAACAAACCCTGTACTAACCCGCGTAGCTAGCATATAGTGCACAAAACCTCGTTTCTTTAGAATGGCCTATGTCCAGCATTGGACTATGAAAGTCTGTTTATGATGATGACACGTCATGTGCCAACATGAAAGTCATCACAAGTTACAAAATTTTATTGCTACACACATTTTCATGCATTCATAACGTCTGTCCACCTTGAAGTGGCGCAACATTTATTAGTATATCCTTTCGTTTGACATCTAGCTAAAATTGTTTTCATAATGCTACAATTTTACATAGGTGTTGTGCAGTCCTTTGACAAAATTCTTATTGAATCCAGTAACTCTTTCGAATCAGAATTTTATGAATTGTAATATATAACGTTGCATCCTCGTGCAATCTGTTTTGTTACTTAAAATTCATTTCGATTCGTACATTTAACCTAAAACTCAAAAGAGTTCAATAATCATTTTCTTTTTCAAAATTCTGAATAATGCTCTGATCGAGCGACAATGCGTTGCCGTTTCGTAAACTGTTTTCGAGATTTCGACCCCACTGTGTGTGCCCTAGCCGGAACCGTGACAAGAGCGCAATGGAATTCAGAATACTACCATGTTTAGTTATCCAACATTCCACTACAGGCTTAATTCAATTGAGCTTAGAAATTATTTGACTTCTAGCTGTTACGAAGTAACCAATTGCAAAAAGTTTACATGAGACTAGCATTAAAAATATATAACGAAATGGTAGCCAAGTAATTCACTTTAGCAACATTACTTAATGGTCTGGTTCTATTTCGGCCAAAACTTCCGTCTTACAGCGATATTTTGAATTACATATTCAACTTACTATATCTGCTGTAGGTTGTGCCATTGTTTGTAATTATTTCTTTTAAGATTGCCGCTAATCATACTATTATGCGACTTTCTCTATGTTAAATCATAATTTTAATTATTCATCTTGCAAGTTACATGAACAGTTTTAGGTTAATTCAAAAGAATGTGCATTTAGTTTAAGTTTGACATAAATACTTTTATCGCAATCGACAATCAACGCAGTATCAGTCTTAATTCATTCAAGAGCACCCATTGTCATTCTATCTGTTGCTCCAGATCTAGAAAGCGTCTCCAACTTGTTTTAAAATGCAACAATTAAATCAATTTGTGTAACTGCTGTATACTGTTCAGTTTCTTATCAGATCGATGCGGTAACACCCACAGTTCTTAAGATGTATCTATCTCAGTAATGATGTTCAACACCCGTTAGTAGTTTGCAATCTTTTCACATTACTATTACACGCTCTGCATGTTCATTTACCGATACAACACGACACACAGTACGTAAATATTCTATATCGCTTGCAGGCCCTTGTATAATGCAGTTCAGTAATGATGCAGTCCCTCCGCGAAATACGGCGGGTTCTGCCTTCATTGTTTCGCAACTTGCAATGCTCTGATTACAACGCCATACATACAGTCTCGCTTAACTCATTTTGTAACATTACTACTACATGAGTTATAACCAAAAATATTATCTAATAATCGTAATAATTTATTTACAACAACAGTCTGAAATATAATAAATCCACCATTTATATTTCTTGTTGACCGTGGTTATATTTATGATATTGTTATTAATAAAATAAAATTTACTATCCAAATACAGTTATGAATTCAAGCAGGACTAACAATGCAGAAAATACCGATTTAGGTGCATTAGCCACGACCAATGTCAGTTTAGTTATTAGTAACACTATTTGTGCTTCAAATATTGCAATATCGTGATGTTTAACATTGAAACGGTGAAAAAACGAGTAGTTCTCGATTGTAATACCGATGGCAATGTTGATTCGTACAATTGTGTTACCAGTCGACCCTGAGGCGGCCGGCAACGCAGCTGCCGCCACGACTTGTTTCGCTTTTTTCTGTAACTCGAGCATTTAGGTCGGTTGAGGAAGTTTATAATATTAATTTGTCTCCTTCATTCAGTGTTCGGCAAAATGTTATAAATCAACATTCGTTGACAGTGCAGTGGCATACATACGAATGCGCCCGTTGTTTCTTTGAAATGAGTGACTCAGTGAAGTGACGAAGTGAAAATAGTGATGATGAAAAATGATCTCGGAAAGGCGACAGGTGAACGGTGGCGTCGGGCCACCACTGCCGCCGAGACCCAGAACTCTTCGAAGGCACTGCGGCGATCAAGGTGCACCAGGCTGTTTAACATTCTCATTTACGATTCTATAACCATGTCAATAACTTTACCGGTCTACACGTGACTCAAACGTTTTTATTCTTTTCAATCCTTGAGCAAAAGTGGCTAAAACGTGTTTGTATTCAACAATCATGTTTCGCGCATTAAATTTAATTGGAAAAACATTTATTTTTAACATTGAAAGACCATTGAAATTTTCTTACTATATAAGCAGTCAATCTTTTGCTGGGAATTTTTGAGATGGTTATGAATCGTTTACGTCAAAAAAGCATTTAGTATCTGAAGCCTGTTGTTACCTTGATCGGTATTTTTTATAGTGTCCATAACTTCGCCGACGATGCTGTACATCAGCACGAACGCGCAGTCCCCATACTACAGCCATAACGACGACAAAGCGCGTAGAGTGCCGCAGAGGGATGACATAGGAGACACCGTGAGACTGATTGACGTGCTCGAGCGAACTTGCTGGCTCAACGTCAGAACTGTACTGCAAGATGGAGAAATTGAAATTCAAGATCTCATCGCATTTTTTGGTACTTTTTATTTCTTATTATTTCGTTTTATTTTGTCATAATTTAATACGTAAAAGGTCACAGCACTTATATTCAGTAAACCTATTAGCAACACTTTAGGTACTTTATACATTTACCTCGGTATTAGGTTTATAATAATACTTAATGTTTTCGGATATCTGACACACAACGCCATTTAAGTAAAAAAAAATAACTTGTACTATGTAAGTTAGACAGGCTGATACAATATTTATATTCTTTTTTAATATTTATGATAAGTTATTATAATTTTCATATATTCATTATCTGAGCTAAGATTTACAAGTAATTGAAGCTTGTTTCCCATCCTCTAACTGATTTTTACTACCATCAAAATACATATTAGAATATTTTACACATGAGCATGTAAACTCTTTACCAAATGCCTACAGCGTCTTTTGTAAACACCACCACTGGTTTGTTTCGCCATTCAGTGAGCGTCCAAAATCCAAAACAAACGTTTACAATTGAAAGAATTGTCTCCAGTTTCCAAAATATTATAACAATCTCCCCATCTCCATCAACAACCGCGCGGATGTTTGGATTGTGAGGTGAATTGACTTCATTATGTGTTTAGCAACATCACACACTGTATCTTTAACCATGAGACCATAAAAACGGTGCAACGCGATGGTAACTGACTTTCTCGCTTTCTAATTGATAGACAAGATATTCTAGATCACTTGGTGAAAAACCGTAATAAACGATTTTTCAATTAACATCATAAAATAAAATTTTATTAAAAAAGTTTCCGACGTAGTCCATCGACCCGAATTCAAAAAGCGACTCAAAAGCAGAACCCTTGCTAATATTAAGTCGCTTAATAGTACAATTTTCTATAATTAAGTCGGTTCTGATATTATCGGCACGTTATTGCTGTAATTTTTTAAATTTTGGATTTTACTTACTTTGTTTTCGCTTTCTATTTCAATGTCTGTAGTAATATTAACTGAATAAATGAATACAGCTGCGTGTCTCATAGCATTGATGTTCAGTTCAGTGAAAATATATAACGTAAACTGACTACCACATTCTATAAGTGTTTGCTATTTGAATTTACTTTTGTGTGTAGATAAGAATGTCTACCGTTTTCATTAAGTAGAAAAAACTATATATCAAAATATTAGATTCTAAAATAAAGGGACTATTTTCTAACTTTAAATATTCTTTGAAATCACTTTTAAAAAACTATGTATTTAATATACATAGTTTTTTAATTTCCTGTTTTGATTTCCTAGTTGGTGCATTTAAATCTTGCATAATTAAGGTCGAAATTAAATATCAAGGTTTCTAAGACGGGCTCACTTTAATACTAAGTCGCACACTGCGCTTTACAAGTTTTATGATTTCGTGACTGAACCTGATTATCATGCATCCCTTTCTGGGAATATTCTTATGAGTACTTTACTACCTTAAAAGGGTTCTTTACACCACACGCCATACCACTATGTGTTATAAAATAAACTCCTCCACTGCATCTGCATGTCTGTTTGCGCTTAACTGAAAAACTAATGCGCTTGCATTCCATTGCATGGACTTTTATGCGGATTTTACTTATAGATAGAGTAATTCTTAAAGTAGGTATCTTGGCTAAAATTTAACGATATTTGTTAAAGATATCGGAAAAAATTAAGCCGCCTCAGTAACATAGGCTATATTATATTTTTCGTAATGCATCCATGTAAATCGAGGAGTTCCTAGTAATGAAAATAACCCCATTCATTTTGATCTTAATATATAAAATGTGGGAGAGCCACACTTCGGCATGTATGGGCCGGTTTGACCGGAGTGATACCACGTCCTCACAGAAAACCGGTGTGAAGTGCCTGCGCTGTATTTCACTGAGTGAGTGAGCATACCGGAGGCCCATAATCCAACCCTTCCCGTCATCCCCCAAGGCCGGCAACGCACTTGTGATGCCTCTGGTGTTACGGGTGTCCATGGTGGTAATCGCTTGCCATCCGACGACACGTCTGCTCGTTTGCCCCCTATTCCATAAAAAAAAGAAAAAAACAATACGCTAGACTTATTGTTTTGGGAACTGAAATGTCATCAGAAAATTGTATGGTATTGTCTGTTTCTTATATCACCTGACCATTGTACGGAAGTTATCAGTTTAATCCATACCGCTATTGTTTGTAGAAGTGCTACCAGTTTTTCTCTGAGCTCTGAGTGAACCGGTCGTGAATTTCATGATGTCATTTTTGTATTCGAGGCGAATGAAGTTACTCCACGTCCTCAAGTGTGTCCGTGCGTCTCAAGTACGGATGTAATGGTTGACGTCGAATTTGAATCGGCGTTTCAGTTTCACAGCTTTTACTATTGGGGTAAAACCATTTTTTATGTATTTTTATGTTATCCTCTATTTTCTATTTAACCTTATTACATTGATTTAATACTCTTTAATGGAGCTTTATATAGCTTCATGCTACCCCGTGCCGTCTTTTTAGCGCAACCGAATAAAAATCTATATTTTTTAAAATATCTTTAAACATAAATTAAAATTGTATATACAATAATGATTTTAGACATTTACGTATAGAATTTGAAATAATATAAAAATAATACGTAGACGAAAAGGGGCTTACATTATTTATGCTGTCATATTCTAAGGTTATTTTAGCGTCTACGATAAAATATCTAATAATATGACTGTATCCAAGGCCTCATTAAATAAACAAATAGGTATTTTAAATGTTTTTCAAATGATGTAGTTTTTATTTGTATTGGTTTATTAGTTATTAAATAATACCTTTCTATAAAATTTGAGTCCGATTTAACACTAGTTGACCTGCGCGACTTATTCTGGGTCTCTAGAAAAAAATAATTATTCCCCTGCCTTTGCAAAAATTTTCAACGATGCTTCAATTGTTTTAGACGTAGAATGATGTAATATACCATATACCCTTTCTCCTTTACTGATAATTAAGCTATCCAACACTAAATTATTTTTTCAATTGAATCTTGTTATTCCTTGTATCACTCGTTTTTAACAATCGAAGTCTATATTAGTCTCTCTAGTATAAATTAGATTGAAATTTCATCAGATTATAATCAAGCAAGTGCAATAGTGGAACATAACAGTGGAAGTAAAAATAAATTAACACCGGATACCGGAGAAAAAAATCTATTAGCCGGTTCTATATGTTGCCACATATCCTGAGTAAATAAATTAATTTTAAATCGACATTTATTATGTCTGCGGAAACACAAAAATGTAGTAAATTAATCTTTATACTTTTTATAACTGGTAACACTTCACTCTTTGCTTTTATAGCCGAACTTTTTTTCTCATTTGAAGCCGAAAATAGTAATTCATTATACTCTTTCTGTATGTATTTCTGTTTTGTTTTTATATCTATATAAGTATTTAATTTACCTGATGTTCTTGGCCTACAATATAAAAATAAAATACCACTTTATTATATCCATTTAATTCGACCGATTGGGCGACTGTTTCAAGTTATGGCTGAGCCAGATAAGTGTGTAAGTACATATAACATCTTTAGTTGCTTAGCTCTTAACCGACTTTTAAAAAAGAGGTATATTATACTCCATTCACATGTGTTTTTTCATATCTGTATCGGTACCTCCGAAATTTGTAAACGAATTTAGAAAATTCTACCATTTACAATCGAAAAAAACGGCAACCCTGATGCAAATATGGTTTTAATTTATTTATCTAGTTATGATGCCAGGCAGCAGTGGTATCAGTACCACTCACAAGAAGCAGATTCCATAATGGCTCTTGATCAGATGACAGTAGGTTTCCTGCTGAATGTATTGCAGTGTGGAAGACAAATGGGAGAAACCACCATACTACAATATTTTAATGAAATGGAGCAATGAAAATGTCTCAAAAAACATAGAGTGGCGATTTATTTATTTTCTTTATTATGGTATTGGAGGCAAATGAACTGACGTATCACCTGATGGTAAGCTATTACCGCCGCCCATAGACACCCGCAACACCAGATGCGTCACAAGTGCGTTGTCGGCCTTTTGGGAATGGGAAGGGGAATGGGTCTACGATATCCTCATTCACTCGGTGAAAAACAGCGTAAGCGTTGTTTCACACCGGTTTTCTGTGATCATCACGTATCATCATGGTATCGCTCTGGTCGAGCCGGTCCACGGATTGCTCTATCGACAAGGTACTAGCCCTTAAATTGAGAGGGAAAGACATGATACTGTTTAGTAAAAATTAGTTTTATCCTAATCACAATTTATTCGCAGGTAAAAATCGTTTTCTTGCTTTCAATAGATTTATTACAGATTACGCGATTTAATATTAACCAAAACGTAAATAATTATATTATTTGGCAACTGTGTGTTGTAGACATTAAGCAAATTTATATTTGAGTTTATTTATTGCTTAATTTGTTCGTGGTTTGTTGACCTAGTTCAACTCATTTGGAAATAATTGAAAAATTACGTGTAGGTAAAATTTTAAAATGAATAAGAAAGTTACATTAATTCATACATTTGAGTCCATGTTCACCTCTCTGCACTTCAATACAATCTATACTATTTCAATTTAAACAAATAAATTAAATTGAAGTGTCTATTTGTTATTTAATTGACAGCTTTTCACTAAATGCATGTAAAAGTATACACGGTACTTACATCAAAAAAGTAATTTTTAAATTTTTTGTCTATCTGTCGCACATGGCATAAATCATCTCTCTCTCTAAAATCTCTGGAAAGGCTGAACCGATTTGATGGGAGTTTCACTTGCTGTTTCACCTGATGGTATAAGGCGTATCTTACGCTTATTTTTAGACCATCTCGGCTCCGCGCTGGTTGTTGTACCGCGGGTAACACAGAGGGGCTCAGCTAGTTTCATAAATAAAATTAATGAGTATTTATTTGTTTAAACTCTCTGATCTTGAGAATAGTAAATCAAATTTAAATAATAATGTAAATGTAAAACACGCGCCATAAAGATAGTATAGACACGAAGAGTTCCATGTCGACCTACTTACGCAAAACTAGCTCCGCGAACGCGCACACTTGATTAGAGTTTACGTAAGTTTGAGAAGACCTTGGCATTACCTGTTCGTGTTAAATTTCTTCGACCTCGGAAAAGTATTAGTCCACTATCGGTTTGTAATACTAATACAACTATTATTTCATGAGAAAATCAGATATGAACTCCAAAAATCTTTGATAAATAAATTACAATCAATCGACTGATACTTTTTGTAAGTCTTGTCATTATTATCTCACACTGTAGTCTTCTACAGTTGATAGAAGATATCGGGCTTTAAAAAAATGCAAAGAAAATCATTTTGTTTTCATCCATTCTATGCGTATACGTCAATTAATTAACGTAAATTAAAGGTATTCCGAATTAAAAAATCAAACAGCAAACTTTTCCTCCTAAATAACACGAATATGGCACTTCGTCTCACTTACAGTAAACCGTTGTTTCATTATTATGTGTTGTATAGTTAAATGAGAATTAGTTTAGGAAATTCGAAGCATCCAAAGACCAAGACCTACATGTAAACTCCAAAAACGATCGATTTTAATGTAATCCAGGCGTCATGGTTTTTCTGCCAAATAACCTTCTGTTGCGCGTAAAAGGACTTCAAATTGTAATGTTGTATGACGTAAAGGTTTAGCAGGCACGACGTCGAATGCGGTTGTGCACGAGCCGTCTAAGTCCGTGTGTCTTATGTAATTTAGAAATGTCAAAAGACTTGTCTGTGACCAGCCGCTGGTGTGTAAACAGACGAGTCGAAATTTATAATGACTGATTCGTTTTCTGCACGGTGTTTAAATTTACTGTGAAAGTATTACTGAAAAATGAAAACATCAACTGATTTAACATACACGTACATTAGGCATTACTAAATTAAGAAATTTTTGGAAAATTAGCTTTTGTAAATTTAGGTATCTTTGACGTCCAAAATGTAACCATCCAAAAGTAAAAATGTAATGCTATTTAGTTTGTTATTTTGTTAGTAATATCATCAAACAGTTACAACACAAACAGTAAAAGAGCTTCGTGTCTAAAACATAATCCAACCACAAAAAACAATGAAATCATCGACATACCGACATGCAACGTATTGTTACGTTTAAAAACTTATACATATAATTTATACAATGACACATACTTATACATTTAGCTATCAATGACTTAATCAACAATTAGCTGAATCATTATCTTGTAACACCTCTCCTTGAAAGGGAGGTTCGTAACTTGCTCCCTTAGCAAAAAAGAAAACGATATTGGTTATTAGAATATGTATTGACATGAAATGAAAAGGAGTTGTAAGGCATCTCTATGTGGGGTAATGGTGCGGGCAGTATACCTATACTGCCCGCACCATTTACTGACCAGATCGTCTATATAATGAAAAAGGGTCTCGTCAAAAATACTCGTAATGTACAGAGATAGGCCTAATGGATGTGAAAGATACGTGAAATGTGAGTATATGTCAGGATCATGGTTTTAGATTTGGAATTTCTGTCTGCCTATAACAACAAATGGAAAAAAGGGCATTATATCGTGAGTCTACGTATATATGTATTTAACTTTTAAACAAAGTTCAACTTCTTGTGTAGAATTGTATGTTTTATGAATTACAAGAATAATATAGGTTTTTCTTTGAAGGCCTCAAGCAATCCGTATCATATGTAGTTATCTTAAAACTCTATATGTTTTTGGATAACTACTAAATATATTGAGGCTATCTTCCACATCACTTTGAAATTGTGTAAAATCTCGTGTCGTGACGTCACGTCAAATTAAAGATGTCGCCATTCATAACGTACCTGCATACCTTCAGTGATGTTGGAAAGAAATGTGTGCGAGTGAAACTAAAATGAAATTATAGTCCATAGATATTTGTTACTTTTTAAGAAAGCCACACAGAAAATCTGTTTTAAGCATTTTTTGTTAATTTTTTAACAATCCCATCCACCTTAACGCTTTTCACTCAAATATTTATTTCTCCTTTTTTGAAACATAGGACGTTTATTTCACCCTTACACATGTTAAGTGAATCGTAGGTGATACGGAGACGCGCCTCGACTTGAACACACCTCGCTACTGTCTTGTGGCTAAGCTTGATAATTTTTAAACATATAGTAAACATAAATCTCTTGATAAACTTAATCCTAATTTGACCTTAAGTATGTCATCTCAATAGGTCGTGGTAATGTGGGTCACCGTTTTGCATTGTTGCATTGACTGCATTCCCAATGAGAAACTATGGTGACCATTGCTCTTGGATTTTGCTCATGTTTTTCATATATACCGGTACAGAACCTAATAATTTCTTCGTGTTAACTTATTTTAGTACTTAATGCTCGATGTAGGTGTTATATTTTACTTCCTTTTCTTCTTGACTCTTTCCGTCTAAGTTAACTTGTCTTCCTGTGGAATAATCTACCTTAGACCAGCAAAATCATTACAAAAATGACCAGAGTCACAGAAATCTAGACAGAGACATTCAAACTATTGGAGTGTTGCTACCACAGAAATATATTTAGAGGCTCTAGGCTTTAGAGAAACGTCGTTTATTGGACTAATATTATATTCTTTTTTTAATAATACGTAATGACAGTATTCATAAATATTATTAATACTAAATTCTTTTATTATTATTTTTATTGAATTTTTACATTATTATAATACATTTTGAGAATGTCATAATCACGAACTGATGGCAGTCCACTACTGGACACAGGTTTCTCAGATTGCACGCCACTTGTGAATGTGATCGATAACGTAAGGTTTAATTAATATATTACTTCTTATTCAATTATCAGTAAGCGAAATTCTATTTCAGTTTAGAGTAAGTAAGGTATTACTTATAATTTCATGTCACTCGGAGATAGATTGGTAGAAAAGCCTGCAGCATTAAGTAAACTACTGTACAATTTTTGTTCCTTTAAACAAATAAATACACCTCTACTATAAAACTGAGTCTTCTCACTAAAGTATTTTTATGGAATAAGGGGCAAATGAACAGTCGTATCGCCTGATGGTAAGCGATTACCGCCGCCCATGGACAATCGCAACACCAGAGGCTTCACATATGCGTTGCTAGCTTTTGGGGGATGGGGAAGGAGATATGGGGAAAGGATTGGTGTATGGGCCTCCGGTAACCTCCCTCACTCGGTGAAACACAGCGCAAGCGCGGTTTCACGCCAGTTTTCCTATAAGGCCGTTGTATCACTCCAGTCGAGCCGGCGCATAGGTGCCGACGCGTGACTATCCCACGCTTCGGCACGTATGGAAAATCTCTAACGTTTCCATCACATTGTCGACAGAATGTGACAGCAGTGACTCTGGCCATGTATACGAGTCGCTGGAGCCGGGCCCGGAGCACGCGGCCAACCCTGCGCTCGCGCCGGTCAACTCGAACACTCCTCCTCTACCGCTTGAAGATGACTTCGACTCGTTCGACAGCGACACCGACGATGAACAAACCGATAAGGTAACACACCATGCAAAACCTAATACTTTTATAATATAACTGCCTTGATAGCGCAGTGGTAGCATACGCAACTGCTGTTTTTCAGGTCTCGGGTTCGATTCATGATTGTTTGTATAATTTGCAAATATTTGTATTGTATTTGGGTGTTTTGTGTGTATTTATTAATAAAACAAGTATAAGTATAAAATATTTATAACAGTTTTGCTGTACCCACTAAACTAGCTTTGTTTAGGTTCGGACAAGACGGCCTTGTTTATTAGATGTCCGAAAAATATTTATTTATGAACAAGTCGCTCTCGACTAAATAAAACTTTATTAAAAAGTATTAATTATTATTATAAAGAAACCGGAAAAAAACATTAGAGAATAAAAAATATTGTCCATTTATTTAATCATTTAGAGTAATATACGTTAATATATTAAGTAATTTAAAGTATAAATAATTGATTTATATAATAATCAGTACACTTTAATACCACAGTTTTCACACTTTCTTTTACGTATTATAATTATGAAAAATATTATACACACTAAATTAAATATTTTTATATTAGATTCAAGTGCATTATGCGATTGTACAAATAGGTGCTAATTTGATACATTTCTTAAATTTTGTACGCTGTTACATTTCTTAAGCCATTTCTATATGTGAGCACACGTATTATGTATATGCAAAATTGCAAAAATAAATCTTTCCAGTCTGCTTTTGATGATTATAAAATAGACTTGTTAGTTCACATGTTTTGTAATATCATACAATTCATAAATTGCAAGTAACTTTTTATGTTAAAATTGTGAATAAAAACAAAATTGTAAGTTAATATATTGATACGTTCGTTATATTTAACTGCGTTACTAGAAGTCGAAAAAATATATATTATGAAAGGATATATAAAACAAACTATTCATAAATATATTTCATCTATGGGTGCTTGATACTATGATACAATGAGCTTGCACCATGGACACTAGAAAACTGATATAAATACATAAATACTATTTTTTTTTAATACATATATATATTTATACAAACCATATAGCTACCACTAATAGATTAAATCTGCGAAAATGAATAAAATTATAACAAAACGAAACAAATGCGTGTTGTAATTACGTCACAATTCACTTGAGCCATTATTTATTGACATGAATTGATCAATGCCAGAAGTAGAAGGCAAAAACATATCGGCCTGATGACGTAGATGGTTACGTCACGCCTTTAATTAACGTAATAAAGACCATTGCGAATAGGTCTTGCAATTATGTTCACTGCCCTTAAACTTGATGATATCCGAATCAACAATTATGAAAATCAAACTTACGTTACAAAAAGAAAAATTAACAGAATCTTGAAAGGCTTTCAATACGATTCGTAAGTCCTCAGAAATCGTACCTATAGGACATTTTTAGTTAGTTCTGATGACAATGCAATAGTATATAATCGATATTGTTATTAATGCCAAATGGCCGCCATAACAAAATGGCGGCTTACAAATATCTGAACAACCCACCCAATATGGACATCAAAATGACCTTTCATTTAAAGTTTTTTCTTATAGCCATGTAATGAAGGCAAATTTTTAAATAAATAACTTGTTATTTTTTATGACCGCCTCAGTGTAGTATAGACGTGGACTAAAATAATTGTACACTCTCAGTTTTCTTCTAATTTTCTTGATACAAACCTTGTCCTGACGGCATCAAATATATAAAAAAGGAATTATCCAATTTGATGCAGTCGATCGAAAGTAATGCACGTACATACATTTCGGCGATTCATTTTTATGTATATATATAAATTCTTTGTTTAACATTAATATGATACAGAGAGAGATTTATAAGTATACATTCATATTATAATAGAGAAAATGCGAGATAAATTGAATTGATGTACAATTGGTTCGATATAAATTGATATTGTGTTAAAAGGTTTGTATCTGTTTGGAATTTCAAATTAAAAGATTTATACTCAATGCACTCATACATCAAAAGAGCATTTTTTTTATTGTTGTCACACTAATCTCTGGAACGGTTGGACCGATTTTGACGAGACTGTCACTGACGGATAGCTGATGGTATAAGGCGTAACTGGGGCTACTTTTTTTACTTCCCTCACCTCGCGGCGTTACCCTCGGTGGTTGTGGTACCGGGGGTAACACCACGGGACTCAGCTAATACTTCATATTTGGTGTACTTGCTTGTGCCTTAGACATGTTTTGTTTTTCTAACTCATATTGTTTAGAAGCGCAATACCTAAGAGTTAACATTTTAGCAAAATTGATGCTCGCATTTTGTACAAAAAAACTCCTTCAAACTTAATATTTAAATGAAACTTCTTATTTAAAAGTTCTTTAACAAAACAGCTTCAAATGAACTTTTCACCAATCCAGTCATGACCACAACCGGTGTCTTTTAATCGAAACCAAAAAAAGTATTGTACATACTTTTAAACTCTATTAGCAGTCATGAACTCATGTCTCATAAGAATAAGGGTCGTTTTTCAATAACTGCGCTCTTGAAACTCAGTTTGAAATTCCCTTAAGGAAATAATTAACAGAATTATTAACCATTTAAAATTTTATGATGTCAGCGTGTCTCATTCCGTGTTACACCTTCAACAAAGCATGTAGTGTTGTTTTTAAATTTATTATTTTTTAATGTTCCAGTCTTCGTATGCACCGGCTGCACCAGCGTTACCGGCTTCTAGGCTACCAACACCGCCCACCTCTGGGCAATATACGCTAACGAAAATTGCCAGCGCAGCCCAACAGAAAATGAGGCAAATCAAACGAAATCTTACAAAAAGATATTCTGGTAAGTTTTATAAAAGTTTTATAGAAATGCAAAAAGGGATTTCCGATACCGGGAATCGAACCCGAGCCTCCTGGGTGAGAGCCAGGTATCCTAGCCACTAGACCATATCGGATATATCTGAAGATGTTGAAATTTTTGGTAACTAATTGCAAACGGTATTCTTATACACATTTTTTTTTCTTTTTAGTGTAAAAAAAATATTGCAATCTCTAACAGATAAAATAAATACTTAAAGAAATACAATCTTGCCGGTTCGTTTTCTATATTATTTTGTTATTACAAAATAAAAATTTGTTTATACTTATATTTGTAGTCGTTTTTCATTGTTCAAGTAGTTAAATCTCTCACAAAATAATGTAATTAGAAATCAAATTCTATTTTAATTTTATTAAAAAAAGATATTTCTTAAAAATAACGGTGACGGTTTAAACTTCTTTAATAAAACATATTGGATAAAATTTCAATAAAATGATGATAATTTTAATGAAATTTTATCACATTTATCACTTTTTTTATATATTGAAATAAACATACAGATAAAATAAACAAATTCTCTTTAGATAAGGCCACATCACCCACAACAGACATAACACAAAATTTAAACCCAGTTTTTGCTTGTGACTTTGCTCGCATCAAAATAAATTTCATATACACACAACACACAATATATCCCTTAGTTTAAAAACTGGTTTCTATATTCTTGTCTTATTACCTGATGATCGGTTCAGTAATTCTGGCGTTAAAGCATGACAAACAAACATTCGAACTCAAACCCTTTGTTATAGTAAGCAGTGGTATAATCACTGATCTATAGATATCTGATATCGCATCTTTGAATGTAGGACGAGGCGATAAATAGTTATTTACCAATGTCGTGTTGTGTTAGAAACTCTTTACTGCGTACATCACAATTATTTTTTTTAAAAAAAAACAAGAATTAAAAAAAATTTTAAGTGTTTGGAAACGAGTGTTTTGTGATTTAAAATATGTATTGTAATGTGGGTGAGGTACAGTTACTAAAGTATCTTTAAAACAAAAACAACAACAGGTATATAAAAATATTATGTCAAGTGTTTTGAGAAATTAGTGTTGTGTTGCTCTGGTATTTGAAGCAGGTATTCGTTAAAACGATATTACTTAAAATGATTGAAAGTGAGTCTTAAGAGCTATTTCGGTATTAAGTATTTGCATTATGTACATGCTCGGTAAAGCTGTTAAAATATGTTAAACAAGTAATGAATTATTTAAAAAACAACCCAACTGCGTAAAAAAAATTTTCTAAGAAATGTAAAATGTTTAAAAAAAAGTGCAAAAACAATATTTTTTTTTAGATTTTTTTTATTCTTATTTCGTAAAATATCTAAAAGCCACTGTTTACTGCTATTGCCGTATTGCATATTTGAAGTACGTACTCAGGAATTGAAGTACCTCTCGTCAAGGGAGAGAGATCGCCGTGAGCGATAAGACCGCCAATTATGGTATTAATCTATTTTGTGACTCATTTTATTTAGTGTTTTGCTATGTGTATGCAATGAAGATAAAAATAAATAAATAAAGTTGCTAAAGTTAAAAAAAAACAGTAAATTGAAATTTTGCTTCAAGGATTTAGAAAGGATTTGGAAGTAAATGTTTGAGGAACTGAGTAATGTAAAATATATGTAAATATAATGTGAGTGGGTACAGAAAAGTTAATGTAGGGAATTTATTTATACGAAATGGTGAAAACGGTTACCACGTCAGACCGGTTAAACCACCGCGCTTCAACCGTACTGCTAAGGGACAACACTTTGTGTGATCCACGGTTAGTTGTTCTGAGTCTGAGTGTTCGTATTCTCTATTTCACATATTTTTAAAGTACAGTTAGGTTTTATCTATCTCATCATCTTCCTAGCCTTTATTCTTCCCAAGATTATTTTGCTACTAGTTCCACCGGTTTTACCTGAAGTTTTTACACAGAGCGACTGGCATCGGACCTCCGCAACCCTAAGGGTGAACTGAATTCGAAGGTTGAACAAGTTGTCAGTGTATTTGAGAGCACTGACTTCCCAATAACGATTGCCATAGATGTTCATGACAATCGGGACTGACAGCTTAACGTGCTCTCCGAGGCACGGGCGAGACAAACCGCTATATTCCATACCTCAGACTGCTATTAAGAATTTCTTGTAAGAAAAACCCAACGGCAGTCTGACCCGGGAATCGAACCCGAGACCTCTTGATCTGCAGTCGCTTACCCTAACCACTAGACCAACGAGGCTTTCAATAAGTAAATATTTTATCTATCTAAAATATATAATTCAGAAATAAATGGCTGAAATGTATGTACTAACTACAAATCGACTGCACTATTTTTTTTATGTCTTCGTTATTGTTAGGGCATGGACAAGTTTGTATACAAGAAAAATTAATAGATATAGGGAATTGTTTTTTTTTTTATCCGCGACTGTACACTATCTGTGGGAAGCATAGACAGATATGTAAAATAAATATGGCGGTACGAAGTTCGCCGGCACAGCTAGTGTTCTACATATATAATCTCCGTTTTCATAACAATGTTCATTTACATATATCCTTATTACTTAACAACTCAAATTTATATACATATGTATATGTTTTACTTTTGAAACGTGACCATATTGTCGTTTCTCTACATACGGAAACGAAATCGAATGCCAAATTTGAAAGTGTTTGTAATAAAAAAATAACCTTGTTTAAATACATATTTAATTAACTTACTAAAGACTAAACTAATGATCTAAAAGTATGTGCCTTCAATGCGCCTACGCATATTCCTTAATTTTCAACTTTTAAATATCACATTTATTCCTAAAATACTAGGACAAACAGAAATACTTTCAATAATCCATACTCCATACTAATATCATAAATTCGTAACTATGTCTGTCTGTCTATTACGCTTAGCGGCTAATCCGCTGCAATGATTTCAATGAAATTTGTCATGGAGATACATACTTATTTTAGGCGCTCATATCTCAATTGCGCTCGGTGTTTAGAAACAATCACCGAGGATAAGCAACGACGGCGCGGCTAGTACCTGGATGGGTAACCGCTTGTGGCATGTTACCATGAGCTTCTCCGTGATTCGGAGGTCACGTTAAGCAGTCGGTCCCGGTTGTTACCCTATGATAACAGTCGTAAAGCTCAGTTGAGGCCTTTGGGCGACTTAAAAACATCCAACTGTAAGATTACGTAGCCACGACGTATTCTTGCCAGTCCCCAACCCGCACTTGGCTAGCGTGGGGACGTATGGCCTTAACCCTCTCCTGAGAGGAGACCCGAGCTCAGCAGTGGGACATTATGGGTTGATGATGATGATGATGATACATTCTTTGTTTCTTGAGAAAGCACATAGGTACTCTTTACGGCGATAACCGACATACACGCGGACGGAGTCGTGAGCAAAAACTAGTATAATATATATTGACGTATGAATTTCCAAATTAGTTCATTTTAGAGTTTTTGAGGTAACAAAGAATAAAGACGATTCTCTGCCATTTTAAAGCCAATTATGTGAGTGCCACTCGCTGAAGAATTGTTAACAGCTATTTTTCAAGTAGCAGAAAGTGGCAAAGTAATATTACGTTAAATAGCCTTTGCTTCACACATTCAGCATATACTTTATGAATTATAAAATACTAACTGACCCACGCACCTTTGTCGGCGTCGCTTTTTAATCATGCTGGAGTCTTTCTGGGTGACGTTAACTACATTACGCCCCATCCAGACATTCGCGAGGCGCCTCGCAGTACGTTTAAAGTTTTTTTTTTATTGAATAGGGGGCAAACGAGCAGACGTATCGCCTGATGGTAAGCGATTACCGCCGCCCATGGACATCCGTAACACCAGAGGCATCACAAGTGCGTTGCCGGTCTTGGGGGAGGGGGATGGGGGAAGGGTTGGAATATGGGCCTCCGGTATCCTCACTTACTCAGTGAAACACAGCGCAGGCGCTGTTTCACACCGGTTTTCTGTGAGGCCGTGGTATCACTCCGGTCGAGCCGGCCCATGCATGCCGAAGCGTGGCCCACGGTAATCATCGGCTCAGCTAGTTTTAAATAAATGGATAGACCGTAATCCAAGAAATCGCCTGTAGAAACATGTCGGTAACGAAACACACGTCCAATCGAGGATATTTTTTACTTTAGATGAGACTTATATACGATAGTTAGAAAATCGTTCGTTAGATGACGTTCATCTAACGAACTCAAACAAAACAAATGTTCATTATTTATATTGAACAATTTTACCTTGTAATATAATTCATTCTGTGTTTTATAATATAGTAAGTTAAGACATAAATGAGTCATCGAATTGGAAATCTAAAAAAATATCAACGTTCTACTCAACTTCTAACCTCTACGGACATATAACTAAAGTGCTTTTTTGTTTACAGTGGCAATGGACGGCAAACCTTTCACGAAATCAAACAACACACAATCGAACAACATCTACGCCACGAGTAAACCTAAAAAATCACCAATATACGCCAACTGCGAGAAACAAGATCCACTTTACACTAATGTCAGCTATAACGACTCACGACCAGCACTCAATAAGACTGAAACTCCCTTAGCAAAAGTCTATGGATCTCTGAAAGAAGAATTAAAGACTGTTATAATGGATAAAAGAACTAGTAACGGAGATTTACCACCTCCCTTACCTGATAAACCACCACCAGAGAGGCAGGACAAACCCCCGCCTGAAAAACCTGTTACCCCGACAACTGAAAATGGTAAAAAAGACAGTGGAACTTTGTCTAGGAAAGCTTACTTCTCGTTTAAGTCGCGTTTTAGAAGAGCGACGTCTTTGGCTGTGGATATGAACTCTGATGTGCCTAGTGCTTTGAAGATCACCAACTCCACGTTCTATTTGACTGATTCTATGGATGGGGATTCTGGATTCAGTAATTGGTAAGTGAACAATTGATTTACAGGTCAATTTGAATGAAATTTCGTTTATCAAGTTGCAGTTGGGACTTTGACGATCATAACTGACATAGGCTGTCAAAACCAATTAAATAATAGATAAATTACGTTATTAGTTTCTGTAACGAATCTATATATGTGTATATAAAATCTATGTAAAAATATTTCAGATGCAAAATAATATCTATTATTCTAATCCGATACATTATACGAATAATAGCAGTGTTTTCTTTTTGAGAGTCTTTTTTCGTAACACTTTTTATTTTTTCATTTTTGAAATCATATAATAAAATATTTTAAAAAGATACATATTGATGTTATGATATGATACACTGACACTGGTGTGCTTTAAATAATAAATAAATTATCTGAAAGCAAATAGGTTTTTTCTAAAAATAGGACTAATTGACTGCATTTATATTTAATCAATTTATCTTGCATATTCTGAAGCCGTTTTATCAGGAATTATTCATACGCTGACTAACCTTTGGGGCTTTATTGTTTACCAAATGACAAACCCCGTAGAGATAAGATCTGCGAATTTCGACTCCACACGGAAAAAACGTTGATACTGATATCTGCTTTACTCTTATTCACCTACATTTTTATGTACCTTCACTGTTAATTCCTACTTAAGATTTAAACTGAACCTTTGATACACAGCAGTGACAACGGGCAGCCAGGCAGCACAGAGACCCTGTCTCCGAGCAGCGGAGCCCGGCGTCGCGACGGTAGGAGGCGACTTGCTGAGTCCTCTCCCTGCCTCTGCCCTGCCCGCCCCGCACTTCCACCACCTCCCCCTCCTCCAAGCGCTGCCGCACTGCCTTCACCTCCGCCCGCACCGCAGCCTCCCACCGACTTTAGCGCTGTCAACGAAGGTAACGTACAGCCGTCAACTGGATATGATCTTAGTATTGTATATGCTCGATTAGAGATCAGTAGCTAATTTCCGTCCACACGATGCAGTCTAAATATCCAATAGATATAAGTATGTGTTGTAGTTGTAGAAACGGCTAGTGCCGCTCAAAAGCATTAAATTGCATATTCACAGTTAACTACCATCTAATTCAATTAATTAATTCTGAATCAATTCTAAAATGAAAGAACTCATGCCATCGACTTTTCTCCAAACGACAGAATACATTTCAAGTACCTTTTTTTTGAGTAAAAAAAAAGCAAAAGAAAAATCTGAGAATAATTTACTATTCTTCACAACGAGAAATCTTTTTTAATTAAAGAGTAGTTGAAATTATATAAAATGGTTTTCTGTTGTCTATGGACTTTTTACCATTTTCTTTATGGCTGTACCCAACTGGCTTACCTTATAATTTCATTTTTCATAGTCATTGTTATAATAATTTGATGTTCAGTGATGATTACGATCGTCCATTTTAATTGACAATTAAAGGTGAAGTACAAAAGTATAACGTATGACTTTAAAATTGAAACATAATCTATGACAGTTTTAACCGCGCAAATTTGAAGCTGTCAATTTAAATTCACGCGGGACGAATTTTAATATGAGATATATCCTTTTTTAAAAAAAATAGTCCCCATTTCATGTCATCCAAATTTTTTATATATTTTATCATAAATTATATCACGACGAAGAGTTGAAGACTTGAAAACTTGGGATTGAAGACTTTAAATACTTAACATTAGCAGAAATAGCTGATTAATTGGCTGCCATCTCATCAAAAGATAAAAAAGAATTTTTATATGATTTTATTAGATTCTGTCTACATAAATTTCTTTAATAATATGTATACCAAGTCAACGTAGTAGGTATTCAGTGAAAAACGGTTTATTTCATTTTCATCATCTTCATCGAAAGCTTTTACCAATTTACTGCTGTCTATAGGCAACTTTAAGAAAGGAGGTTTTGGCCTACAATACTTTGTTGGAGTTTGTTATAAGTTTTCATTCCCCGCACGTTGATCTACATAGTATGTCTCGTATATATGGGTGGTGCAACTCCATACTAAATCCGTCATAGCACGAACTATTTAACAAACATATTTTGTTAATATTTCATTAAGTTATTTATCATTAATTACATGTATTATTTATTACTAAATAAAGGACTGTATCGTGTGGACTGATAGCTCGCTAAGTGCTGAGATAATTACCTATATTGCTTTACTAATATTGCCCGGGCTTTTTTTACCAATAAAACTATCCATGACTACATAATTTGTATCTATTAAACAGTTTAAACTATTTTTCAATAAATATATCTCACCGAAACATTACAAATAATGTTAATCTGTCTATATTATAGTATACAAATTTAAAATATCTTAAAAAAGACTTCTATAAAAATTTCAAAATATTTTGTAAATTCCATTACAAATTTCTATATATGTAAATATAATAAATAATGTAAATACTAATTTCAGTTGACGCCTGTCCGTGTCGCGTTTTATAATTTAGCCATAGACTACAAAATTAACTTTCCGATATAGTTTTAAAGTCTTCATTTTGTGATGGAACGGAGACAGCGCTAAACTAAGGTCAGTGCCTGCCGGTACTGGGAATAACTATTTATTAAAAATAAACTACAGTTTGCACTGACTGATAAATGTTAAACAGAGTAAAAGAGATAAAAAGAGAAATATGTACAGAAATAGAGATAAAAATTTAGACTTGGATCGTAGGTTAAAATATAACGACAGAAAAAGTATAAACGAAAAGTTAAGAAGCAGTAAGTAATAAAAAATACAGTATGTTACCTTAACCACAAGACATTACTTAAAAATAATACTAAATCTATTCGTCTATTCCCATTTCGTAGTTATGAAAATATTGATATTGTGATGGAGTCACGATTTGCCTCGACTAAAGTGATTCCAAAGTCTAACTGAAAAGCAGTGTTTCGTTACTTTTATCGATTGAATTAATTTAATGAGCCCAAATTTTCCCCTTGATTATGGCAGCTTTCAAACGGCAATCGACGCTAATTTGTATTTTGAGTTGCAAATGTCCACTTATCATCAGCTCAATTGCCCACTATAATCAGAATCAGAATGTATATTCTGATTCTGACTTTTTATTAGCAACATTTTGTGAAATGTTGAACTAAATTCAGAATCATCTTTATAGAACCTCTACCATTAAATCCCACTTCACTCGTTTATTCATTCCTAGTTTATGCCCACGGCTCCGCCCGCGTATATGTCGGTTATCGCGGCAAATAGTAGCCTATGTGTTATTCTGATGTATCAGTTATATTACTGTAAAGTTTCATCCAAATCTGTTGAGTATTGAAAGAATAACATACATCCATCCATACAAACTTTCGCGTTTATAATATTAATAGGATATTATCCTTGCCATGTGACAATCCTTACATAATAAACCTTGACAACCATAATAGACATATTTATTTTGAAATACTATGCAACAATCATAGTAGTATGTTCAAGAAAATTAAAAGTATGTTAGATTCAAGATATTTCTTAACTCTCAAGATTAACTACAATTATTACCGTAAAGATTTTCCTCTTACGACTCGATGCCCCCTTCCCCTCGCCTCTCATACCTTTTTATTGCATCTTAGTCATTCTTCGCTCATTAGAATAGCAAAGTTCATTTTGTATTCTCTATGACTTTAACTGCGTGAACAGCATTCAAATTACAAAAAAAAAAAAAAATTACATAAACAGCTTTTAATGTACGAATGGTAGGTGTTACCATATATAACTATAATAAACTGCAATTGATTTAAAAGCATAAATTAATACATAAACAAAAAAAGAGTTCTTAGTTTTTAAGCGTCCGAGATATAAATATATTAAATACAGCAATTAAATAAATCGCAATAAAATATGAGAATGTGATTACAAATTATAATGGTTTTTAAAGTATTTATTTGATATATCTATTGACAATAAATCCTATAGTTTAAAATTTCTATTATGAGTATTTACTCATAACTTAAATTTTACCATTTTAAATCTATCCTTTTTACCTGTAACGTTGTATTCTGTAGATTTGTCTATTTTCTTTATCAGTCAGTTGCGGTCGGTACTGTTATTACTCATTTCTTTTAAATAACTTTAATTAATACACTTCAATTTATGAATAGTAAGAAATAGTTATTCCTAAAAGTGAGGTGGTTGGTTCTACTGCACTGTACACGTTTATATGTTTGTTCTGTCTTTCGTTTTTGGTTACTTACGATTTAATAGCATGTTCACAAATCAGCACCGATATAATTTTTTTATCTGTTACCATATTGACTATGGTTAACATTTTTTCTTTGGCACAGGCATCTCACTTGCAAAGGCCTATATAACGGCTTACTTGTAAAATAATTGACTTTGTGTTAATACGTAGTATGTTTTTAAGGCAAATATTTTTTTTAAGATATTTGTATGTGAACTGCAATTAAGTATTACTCATGGTACTACTACTTAAAAAATAGTACACAACATGTTCGCAGTACACACATACCTACATCAGATCATGCGGTATTACAGACAGTCGTTAAAGAAACCAGTTTTGCCAATGGCCGCGCAGAAAATATAAACTAGTAATTATTTTAAAAACAGCTATCGACGTATATTTTATTTGAGAGGAATATATAGATAGATATAAGTATCTATGTTGTACATACTTATACTTTACTTCCATGTTTCACTTACGCATACACATTTCGTAAAGGGCCTTCTACATTTTTGCTATTGTTTATCTAGACACATTAGTTTTTTTTATCAAAATTGAGTTTTTAGCGTCTCACTCGTACAGATTTCGTATAAAAAAAGTCAGTTCGTAACGAAAAGAAGGTAAAAATCAATTAGCTTTATTTTTCTGCTTGCTGGCATATTCCAGTGGCTCCAACATCCAAGCTGTAATGTAATGGACAAAGGAGGGCATAATGCTGATGGGTGGGCCTCATTATTATCTGTACCATTCAGTCCTTCATTGTATATTACAAAGAAGTTTTACGTCTGTACTGATTACGTAAGCTAAGTAGTTAGTTAAGGCGAGCGCATAATAACTTCATATTAATTTTGATATTAAAATGAATGCTTATGAATTCACAAGCGAAATATCATTTAATTTGATATGCATACTTAGAATGTAGACATCTTTAGTGTGCATCAAGCAACATTTCTTTTAAAATTAAAATCAGTATTAATGTTTTTATATTTATATAAATAAAACATATTTTTTACAAACTAGAAAGGGTTTGAGATTTGATTTCTCACTTCGCTGTAGTTGTTGATTTGGATACACAAATATTTACTGGATTTAAATTCAATCAAAATTTATTATAATATTATTTACTCCTGGCAAAAAAGAGGCGGGTTTTACCTTTAAGGAATGTATGCATACGCTTACAACATAACGCATTAAAGTTTAAAGTTAAACTGGTTTATACTTGAGTTTATTTTAGAATCAACGATGATGACTTTGATGATTTTTATTAGTTGTTTTTTTAATTTTAAATATTTTACAAAAATTGTTTTAAAGAGATAACAAATCTTACCAAAATTCGAAAATATTAATTTAAAATTTTATTCTAAAATTATAATATTTGTTTTTAGAACGTCTATAAAGAAATATTTGGTTCAGAGCTACTGGAATTTATAAAAAATATTGGATACACCTCCTTTAGAACACAACTTATCAAACGCCAAAATTCAAATAACGTCGAATTTCTCAAAGCGTTTGTTTATAAATTTGAATCCATAGACATTTTTTTAAGCTATATTCTACCGTAATTATCTCCGTATAAGTCACCGAAGTACCTGTGCATTCAGCCTTACTCACTTCGTATTAGCATTCTAGCTTTGAACATTTAGTCATTTGCGAGTGTCGGAGCGAGATGCGCGTCTCGTTGTCAATATAATTGTTGTGTGTGTACGTATGTTTGTGTAGCACTGTGTGATGGGTCGTGAGTTCTCTTGTCTATCTACCTCTCTGTAATGCATGATGACATGGTTCTAATGACTAAGCATGCACATCTTCATTTACATTAAATATCCCTTTATATTAAAGGTTGTTTCTGACGAAATGTACCTGTTAAAGTTTCGTTTGATACCTGTTTTTTTTATATATTTCAGTCTTCTTATTTTATTTTACTAAAGTAATAAAGACCATTTTTATGCGTCAAGTAATAAAAAATAAAGCATTTCTACAAGGCGGTTAGCAACATAGTAATTTATAATTGATTTTTTCTTTACACTTAATGTGCGTATATCAAACTGACGATGGAGTTTTGAAAAACAACCAAAAAAATGGTGTTGGTTTTTTTTCAATAAACGAAATAGAATAGAAATAAATTGAGAATGCTGAAATTTAAATGATTGCTTGTTATAAAAAAATTTCTGTTATATGTACAGTGTTACTCTGCTACTATTTTACCGTTTGCAGCAAATACAATGTCTAATAATTTGTCTATTATTAATTACGCAGTTCTCTTATTTGCAACACAAAATATTTATAATTAAAGTCAAGAGTTGAAATCATTGGTTCCTTGTTTACAACCTGATATAGGGCTGAAGAATCTCTAATATCTAATTAAATAATTATAATGTTTATTCTCTCCACTATGGAATCAATTAATTTTGGGTTTTTTCGGAACATCTCAAAGAAATTCCTATAGTTGTTGAATTTCTTTATAAAATTCATTGCGTCTAAAAATTAGAACAAAAAGTTTTTTTTTCCATACCCTTGGGACTGATGAGACGATCGCAGGTACTTGAAGTTTCAAATTTAAAAAAACAACCACCAACCACAGAGTATAGACTAATAGACAAGACGTATATTCAAACAACCTTTAATGTATAATATTTACAAGTTGTGTTTTTATTGCTTTTAACTAAATGTACATTTAAATGACAACCTACACATTAACCATAGAGTCATAACCATAACAGTTTGTTATAATGTTTTGTTTTAATGTTTTTGTTTCACTGTTTTACGACCTTGTCCATTTAAAATGTTTACACGAACGCTCATGTACTGTTCTTATCGTCGCGACTTGTCTGAAGACAAGAAACGGCAGAAATAGGAGTTTAAATGTCAGTTAGTCGTAGCTAGTTCTAAACTTAAATAAACTTTAACAACTTGTTTAGGGTAGTTTAAGCATCGGATTGCCGATCCGAAGCTAAAATCACCTGAGCCGAAACACACGAAACACAACGCACTTGTGACGCCTCCGGCGGGTGTCCATGGCTGGCGGTAATCGCTGACCATCAGACGATACATCCGCTCGTTTGCCCCTATTCCATAAAATAAAACAGTAATATCCCACTGCCAGGCTCGGGTCTCCTCTTAGAGAAGGTTCAATTTGGTTGTAATATGAGAATGATTTGTCTGTGTGGAATAATATCTGATAAACATTTTCACCGAATAAGTTGCCTAAAGTTACTAAGGGTACGGTTACTACCACATATACGGGGATTGGTTATAGACTACAGGTCCATGTCGGAAATTGATGGTCATGTGAACCACCAGGAGACCTTTTTGGAAAGATACAGGTGCATAAAACAATAACATAGCACTATGCCGTCACTTGTAAACTGTCCAACTGAGTGCTGGTGAAGGGGAGGGGGTAGCAACCCTCGATTTCTCTCCCTTGTCCCATGATATTTGTATGGCGTTGCGGAATAACGGATCATCATGGATAGAAAAGGTATTGAAATAGTGCGCCACAAAGTTTTGTTTTTTTTTATTTCCCGGCGATTCTCTCATTTGATTTTGTATGGCATCGGTCGGTAGTTCATATAACATCAATTTTCGACACAGCCCAGTAAGTAGTAAGTCCATTATAATAACATCATAAATTTTACAAAAAAATCACTAATTCAAAGTAAAAAGTTTTTTACACATATTTCTGCACTTACGTAAGAAGTGACTTAAGTGTAAGATATCTAAAGTTTTGTAATACATTTTGTTCAGTAGAGATTACCATAAATAATAGAATCATATGATTTGTCAATTTTGTCACTAACGAGTTTGTAGACTGTAGGTGCCGTAACAATAAGTAAACAAAAAATATTACAATACGTTGTTTATGTAATGGGTCTGTGATAAAATTGACATTAATTGTTTTAATTGTTAGTGGTAGACAATAAGAACAGAACAATTGCGTTTGTCCAGCACAATATAATTCATCAACCATTTTTATAGATACACTTACGCCTTCGTTCCCTTGACTATGTTCATTTTTCTTTATAAAAAAAAATTCTAATGTCTGTCGAAAATTTCCTTTTAATATGATGTTCGCTGATTTACAAGTTACATAAAAGAACCTACATAAAAAACTATTACAGATATCACAAGTATGCACAGTGCCCGCTAATGTCAAATAAATTTTCAAAATTATTCTCTACCGGAGAGTTTTTAATAATTTACCCGTTTAGTTATAATAGAATGGGTTCTCGTTTAATTACTGCATTCAATTGATCATCATTGCTAATTGTTATTCTAAAACATTCTGTTATAAACAGTTTAAAATTAAAAATAAACAAAACAGTATCGAAAACACCTATCTTGACGTTTAACTTTTTCAATTTACAACTTTTAATTTTAAACTTATATCACGGGAACGAATCCGTACTTATGTGATCATAGTGTATAGAATTACTACAAAATAATACTAATATAATCTGTATTATACAGAACTGAAGCGTCTACTGCCGACATTGTCGCGTAAGGACAAAAGCCCGCGCGCGCGTACCTCCTGGTACGCCGAGTGCGGCGCCGACGCACCCGCCAACGCTTCTAACACTTCATGGTAAGTTTCATTGTGTTTCTCAAGGCCAATTACTTCAACATTGCATTATTATATCTCTTGTTTAACCAATACAGTATGATTTAGTAATACGGATAATATTAATGTTAAAATTGTCAATTTTGAGTCTTCAAAAGTCTAGGCAATCAAAGCTGATAAAGTGACATTGAAATGTACAGATAAATATTGGATCTACAGTCTCTTATCAAAATATATCTACAGTTTCTTCATAGATTCAGTTGTAGAAAGTGTCGACTTAATTAAATTGGGACAAATCGAAAATTGTTTGAACTTATTGTTCTTACTGCGTACATACTCGTATAATGTTAATTCATGTGGCAACCGGCACAAATGTATCAGCATTGTGAACTTTCCAAAGCCGAGAAGCGTAACTCTTTTACCCATCGTTACCCACAATAACACTTCCTAATAACGATAAATGCTTGCTGTAGCTACACTGTTAGGGACTATCGTAATATCTCTTTTTATTTACCTACTTCTTTTTCATGGTACTTCGAGCCATATTACAAGCCCAAAGGACCATAGCCGAGCTCTGTTTACGGGGAAAAATATTACTCAATTGTAATTTAATTGTATTACGATTAAACTTGGATTACGATTCACTTACAATACAATTTATGAGAATACCAGACTTTTTGCAGGAAAAAAGTCAAGGTCGTTTCTTAAGAACTAACAATGCTATCTATCTATAAAATAAAATATAAAATTCTAAACCGTTCCAAATAATAACTTGATTTTGAGTGGTTTAGTATAATATCTATATATAATAATACCTTTTCTGTTTTATTTTATTATACGAATATGTTCCTCGTGTCATCCAAAAATGTTCCATTTTCTTTAGCCTATGGCGGTCTACTATTGGTCATAGGCCTCTTTCATTGCATTCTCATCTATTTTGGTTTTCTTGCCTCTAACTCCTGCCTGTCATCTTCCACCACACTTACACCACAGATATTAATCGACAAATGTAGTAAATATTTATTAAAATAGCTACTACATTTTCCGAGTCTGCGTTTACGCTTACACTACGTTTTCCGAGACCCGGTCCCCACTCAAAAACTCTTTTACCCCAAGGGTTGTCTGTACAAAAATATTTTATCGCCTATTTTCGATTTATTTGTTGTATTTGTATTATATGTTGTATTTGATAGAATTTGAAAATGTCACAATTCCATGGCCAACGCTAGCACGAAAAACAGGTAATGAAAGGTTACTCCTAAGACAACAGGAAACGAAGACAGTCAAGTTCTCCATTATATCATCGTTATAGTTGGTTAATGTATTTTTTAGATATAGTGAGACAATGAGGTCACATGATCTAACCCACCTACTGGCGGTCACTAATGATTACTAATGTCTCATTTTTGTATTTATTAATCCACGTGTATTAACTAAATTGAATTATATTTTTATTTTCTCGTCTAATACTGGTAATGGCATTATTATCATCATCAAAAACCTTTAGTAGACCACTGCTACACTAAAGCCTCTAATTAGAAAGGAGGTTTTGGCCTACTTTACCTTGCCAAATGGGCTGGTATAAACAGGGTCCGTTTCAAGTTCTGCAGTACTTTTGTCTGTGTTGCGTATGCGCAGTTTACTCTACTTAGTTCGTAGTCATATAATAATAGGAATTGAATAATTAAGAATTTGAATAGTCTATGGTTTACATTAAAACCTATTTGATACTAAAATGACTTGATGCGTGTTCCAATTTCAAATAAACATATCTTGCTTGCCCATGTTCCGTATTAGAATTTTGAAATGATTGTCTCTGTTGTTCTTATGACGTTATAACGGCACAAGCATTTTATAGACAATCTCGTTTATGTTATTCAATAGAGCTTTAAAACGCAGCTTTTATATTCTATATTTAAGTATCTTCTTGAGAAATTGCGTAGTAAAGCGCTTGTCTATGGCCAATAACATCGGTAATGCGCTGTGACATTTGTATGTTTACGTTACAGTTAAGATTACGGTCCGTTTCGCTTCGACTCCGGTTGTAGTTCACAAAGGTCAACAGCTAGAGAAATTTGCTCTCAATTTTAAGCGATGAACCTGTTAGGGCATATAAACAGATATCGGTTTTAATCAGTATTTGACACTATTTATTGATAAACACAAGTTAAGGTACAACATTGCTGTTTACAACGAACGTGCTGGGTTGCGACTAATGTCAATTATCTATACATGCATTTTAGGTCGTATAGGCAACCAGCTCACGATACTTCATATATCTTAACAGAACCCTCAATATACTACTGCAAATCTAAATAATATTAAAAACTGTTATCTTTTGAAAAAAATTTGTTACTGTACATGATAGTATTCGTGGGGGGTTCGCAAAAAGGATTTTTTTAAGACTATATTTAACGTACAATAATATTAATCCCACTTAAAAAATTGCAAGTTAATTGAATCGAAAAAAACTGACTTCTAAAAGAATCCACCTAAACTCCTTGCATATAAACTCTAACAAGCGTAAAATAAGCTGGTTTCGATTTGACTAGCTTAAATTACAACATGTCATTCTTGTCCATACCTAATTCTATTGATTTAATATAAGAAGTTTTATAAATTGTAGGGACTAGGAGCACCTTAAGTCTGTTAGAAAGTCGGTGCCAACAAAAAAAACACAAGCACAATATTACAAAAATGTAAGCGATTGCTAGAAGTTGTTTTTTTTTTGTTAAAATGTTTTTGTTTTCCCTTTTTTACCACAGGGTAGGCTACTGTAAGCCGTTGAGGAGTTACCTTAACTGTTCTTCTTCATTATCAGGCCGCTAATGACAGTTACAACCCTTTAGGTGTAACGTTTTCATCAGTCCAAATCAAACAAGCCCAAACACAAGGTAACTGCTGTAAATCGTGGAGGAATTCCCTCGACTGCCTTACAGCTCCATCATCAGGTCGATTCAAAACCCTAACTTTTTGGAAATTGTATTGCTTTAAAACTCTTTTAAAATCTTCTTTTCAACAAAAAAATAATCATCAAAATCGGTTCATAAACGACGTAGTTATCTGCACACGCATAAAAATATATATGGATACCTACTCCTTTTTCGAAGTTGGTTAAACAATGGAAGGCAATCCTAGGAAAGAGATACAGTTATGAATAGATTGGGGAATGTAAGCAATAGTAGGAACAGTACTCGTTTTGGCCATTGCTGGAATGTGTGACTTCTATATCCAAACAGGTAATTACGCACCAGAATATAATTAATACTATTAAATACTTTTTTAATAAGAGATAAAGAGCTACCTCTTATAGCAGTTAAAAAGTTAGAATGAAAAATTTACATTTAAATATTTTCTATATTAACCGACATTCGGCATATATTGGCCATACTTTTTTAATAAGAGATAAAGAGCTACCTCTTATAGCAGTTAAAAAGTTAGAATGAAAAATTTACATTTAAATATTTTCTATATTAACCGACATTCGGCATATATTGGCCGGTTGATACCACGGCATTACAGAAAATCAGTGTGAAACCGAGGGAGTGAGGATACCAGAGGCCCATACCCCAACCATTCCCCTTCCCAATCGCCATCCCCAAAGGCCGGCAATGCACTTGTGACGCCTCTAGTTTTGCGGGTGTCTATGAGCGGCGGTAATCGCATACCATCAGGCGATACGTCGGCTCGTTTGCCCCCTATTCCATTAAAAAAAAAACAAAGAACAGACATTAAAATTTCTAAAAACCTTTTTTTCTCTCCATTTGTAGCAAAAAATATTTAAGTTAAATAAGCTTTTGAAACCCTTCTCTAATTGTACTACATAATAATATCTAAAATTTCAACAAAATTATATTGTAACGAGGCAGACTGTTGCAATGTTCGTAAACAGTCTGGGAGACAAAGGAATTCATCAGAAATACCACAAACCAGACGTACAACGCACATAAAACGCATCATCACTTAGTTGCACCATTCATCGAAGTCACGTAAACGAGGACCAATTAACTACCAGCTTTTGCCTGCGGCTTCCACTGTGTATGTCTCGGTTACTCACTTCAAAAACTAGCCTGTCTTTCTACAAGGTCCAATATTTCTCTATATAGAAATTTATCCAAATCCGTTCAGCGGTTTACCCGTGAAAGCGTAACAGACCTACAGTTACCTTAAAATTTATAGTATTACGGTATGGATTAGTAAGAATAAACACCGCGTGGGTAGATGCAGCCCACCTACTACTAAGACACGCAATACAATTTGAGTACCACATTATCCTAACTTCCTTACTAGTATGTTCAGACGTAGGTGAGGTCCTTCGGCACTTTTGCATGACCTTAGTTGAGCAATCCATCATTGCTTTTGACTGAACGTCTAATCTTATCGAAATCCTAGGACGACGGGTCAAAAAACGATAACACAGTTGTAACCCTTTTTGCTAGTATATGATATGATGGTAGACGCTTACAATCATATGATCAGTCTGTTCGCCGTTTATTTAGATTATTGACATCGATTCGAGTAGTCCTGAGTCCTTTGACTGTCATACGTTAGTCAGCTGCGACGGTTTCAAATAGTGGCGCGCGCGCATGACGTCGGCCATTACCCACGAAAACGATGACTCACCAGCCTGTTTACAGTACCACCGTTACCTGTGGCGCAAAAACATAAGCGAATAGAGAGCTTAAGCGTTTAGCGATTTTATGGATAGTTACTACTGGCCTTGACTGCTTTTTTTATCAGTATCCTTAAACGTACAACATAAGTCGGGCTTTTTAAATTTTTTGAAATTATTGTAATAATCTATTTGATTGCGTGCGTGGTTTAGTGTTATAGGATCTTTCTATTTAGCAAATCCCAGAAAGCATTTAAATCAATTATTTTTATTTGTCTAAAATTATAATACTGTCTACAAGTTTAACTATGATTTCAGGTTTGGATTATATGGTATATAATTAATTACGTTTATAAAGGACTTATTCAAGGATAATTTTATTCAAGCTAAGACTTGAATAAAATCATCAAATAATTTAAATTGTACATATTCACTTTCACACACATTTCTGTGATTTATGGAGACCAAATTATGCACGTACTAAAGAAATTGATACCTACACTATGAACGTGACCTTACAAAAACGCTAATTCCTTATAACTTAAGTCAACTGATAAGTTAAAGTCTGCTGTAATGCGTCCGCTCAGAAGAAGTTCGGTGCGATTTAAAACAAATCCGTTGCTTCGCGGCTGTGCAACATATTTAATATATATTAAATGAAGTGTAAATATTTACAATTAAGTAAAATAATAGTAAAGTGTAAAATATATTATGTTTGTGTTTTGTTATTGGATGATTATATCACAGTACGGAACACGTGTGCGAGTGTAAATTGGTGTTAATAGATATCAAATTTGTCAGTGATTCAGGAAGTTTACGTGAATACGCTAGTGTTATATACTCGAAGGTGAATATTTTTCAATTATTAATTGTAATGTAAAGTTTAATCTATTAAAGTTAGACGATTTTATACTTTAATCCCTTATCAGAAGATACACTTCACCTTGAAGTGAATTCTAAAGAATTTTTCTTTTGTCCAAATCTGTGTCGTTCTAAGATATTTTTCTCCTTAATATCATTTAGTCATTGCTTGTGCCTGTTAGAAAGTGGTTGATCCCACAAAGGAATGCCAAAATGCAGGGGATTCAATCCAAAAACTTAAATTGATACAGTTATAGTGAGTAATCTCTTTGTAATGTCAAAATAATAGTTTTTAAGCATATATATAACGAGACTTAAGCCTAAAATCGGTTTTAAAAATGTTTTTATGTCTTCTTGTTTTGGACAGTAGCTGAACCAATTCTGATAAGAATTTACTAATGGGAACTGACTTTACTTAGAAGGTGCAACTGTGGCTAATTATGTAGGCGAAAATATTTAGGGATTCGAGGAAAATAATCGATGAAATAAGGGACAAAATCAGATTTTTTCTATACCTAGTTCTCTTAATACATCAGTACTAAAGACAAATATCTTGAAGTCCCGGATATTAAGGGAGAATAAATACTGTGTCTCAGAGGACTTCATACAATACACAGGTACAAGGTGGGGATCACAGAAAGTGTTGTCCATTGTGGTATTTGAACCCATATGAGGCCATATGTGCAGCATTTTGTTGATTCTATAAAGTTTTCATATTCTTAAAATCTCGTGGAAACATCTAGAACTTCTTCAATATTAGAATGACGACCGTGAATTATAGGAATATGATATTTCCTTCAATATATTTACGTCACAATTGGGATTAACATACAATAATTCCTCTAGTTTTATCTATGTGTGACGACATAAGCTTTTGTCATACTAAATACTTAGTCATTATGAGAAGGGAGAATTTTCTTGACTAAAACCTCACCTACTTAGCTATTAGGAATCTTCTCGTTTTTCTATAAACTTATTCTTAAACATCAACAGTCTAATGAATACATTAAAACTGATAAATAATAATAATAAATAAATATTTCGGACATCTAACACACAACGCCATCTAGTCCCAAACTAAGCAGAGCTTGTAATATGGGTACTAGACAACTGATATGAATACATAAATACTTTTTTGTAAATACATACATATTATACATAGAAAACATCCAAACTCCGAAACAAATATTTGCAGATCATGCAAACATTTGGTACGACCCAGGATTCGAACCCGAGACCTCATGAACAGCAGTCGCATACGCTACTACTGCGCCACGGAGGCGATACATGATATGTTGTCCTGTCGCACAACAAAATTGCGGTATTCCCAGACCAAAACGACCTTCAAACTTTCAAGGAAAGAGCGTACTCCTTTTAAAGGCCGGCAACATACTAGTGACGCCTCTAGAGCTGCGGGTGTCCATGGGTGGCGGTAACCGCTTACCCTCAGGTGATGCCTTCTGCACGTTTGCTACTTATCACATCAAAAACATCATCATGAACAGCTTTTCATAGTTGAATGCTGAGTTGAGTGAATCTTTTATACAATACTAGATAATCGAACTATGTAATAAGCTAACATACGACACCTACGGGATAAATAGAGGTGTGACACTCCATAATCCTTCACCACTTGGACTATTTGAACTATCACATAAAAATCTTTTTTATTGCAGTAACTATACATGTTAGTATTACCCGACTGCGAAAGAAGGAGGGTTATGTTTTTCGAGTGTATTTATGTAAACCCTAGAGCCTAAATGGCTTGTATTTTTTTGTGAGTGGTGTCAATAGATTCGTCTTAGTCGTGAGTGTGACAATATGTACATCAATCTTCTCAGTTCTTTAATGAATTTAATAAAGATGGCAGTTGTTACGCAGTCGGGTGTTTTTAAAAAAAATTCGTTACTTGTTTAATTGAAGAATAAATATTAAAAGTAGCTGGTCTTTTTGTTATAGTCTATAGGCATACGACCTTACTGAAGTGTTGCGATATTAACGTACACAAAACGTTCGAAGGTAAACCAAACCAATACCGGCTTGACGACAAATACGCGCCCTACATCGCGAAAATCTACTTTCCAATGACAAATGTATATAAAATTTTAATTCACACTGTTACCGCATAATATTGAACATAATTGAAACGCGTAATTTATGCATACAAGGTAACTAGTGCTGCTGAAATTATTGCATTTGTGGTGTGACCGCTTATATAATAGTTAGTCTGTTTAGTTTACAAACTGTACAGTACAGGATAAAAACGATTACAATACCAAAGGACGCAAAACGCGAAAGTTTAATATCACAAATGTCCAAATATTCTACGGTGTATTTTTTGCCACATTAGTGCTTTGAAAATTTTATTACGATCGTGATGTGTTGTAATGGATGTTATCGGTTTCCAACGATGTTTCTAGAAGTACTTTGTTGTAAAAGGTACGTTCAGTATTCTCCCTAAAATTCAGCAAAAGCAATTATTTCTGCACGTGTTTCCAGGTGTATTTCAGTTTTTTTTCATGGAATATCGGGCAAACGAGTAAACGTATCGCCTGATGATAAGCGAATACCGCCCATAGACATTAAAAATCTATAGAAATCTACAATATATATACTATATATATAACCAACTATATATATAGTAGTTACAAATTACAAAAAAACGGGTTGCACTCCGGGAGTGCTGGCAGAAGTTAAAACTTGAATATTAACGTTATACATTTTTGATATTTTGGAATGATTAGGGTATAATTTTACACGAATTGCTTTAACTATCAGTAAAGAAGTACATTTATGTGGTAAAATACAATATTCATTTATTGCGCTATTGTACACACACATGACAATTTATGGCCTACTTTTCCGAATTTTCGATCAGATCACTTGTCCTTGCGGGAGCTTAACATTTTTTACCAATCACAAAAATCTTACAAATTTTCGATCAGGTCACGTGCCCTAACGCGAGTTTTACATTTTTGTAATCTTTTACATTACTCATCACAAAAAAGTGCACAAAGCCGCTAAAGAAGTTTTCACTTTAAAAAAAGTGTACATATATCATAACACAAGCTCTGCTTAGCTTGGGAATAGATGGCGTTGTGTGTTAAACAAAAATATTTATTTATTTAATATAATTATATATAACATGTGACTATTTAAAAATACAATGCATTCTTGTGACGTTAAATTACACTTCCAACAATTAACTGTTAAGGAGACCTATGTTCAGGAATGCCCTATCAAAGGCTACTGTGATTAAACTCTTCTTGAAGTTTTTAAGTTACAAATTTGTTCTCTTTGTCTGCAGGTACGCAGAAGCCGGTCTATACCAGGCTGGCAACATATCCTCGTCTTCAGGAGCGTCGTCGGGGTCCCATCCGGCCTCTCCGCTGCCACACTCCTTGTTTACACACGAACCTCTCTACCAGTTTTACAACGCGGCGAAAGTCGAGGTAAGGGCACAATATAAGCAAAAAACTAAAGTCTGTTTCTGAGGTACTGGTACGACAGCAGGAAGGTCAATCGCGTGACGACGTAACGATGTCTTAATACAAGACACCAGGGCCTAGTGTGACTTTAATTCAAGTCACCGTGACGGTCGAGTAGATGCGAAGTAATTTCACGTTATTTTTTTTAACGTTATGGTTTTTTACGTCTTTGGGAATAGTCAGTTTAGTCCATTGCCTCAAGTAAATACCTACATCTTAATTGACTGACAAATAACTGAAGATATACTGAAGAGTCGTTTTAAAGGTAATGAAAACAATTTTGAGACACAATATGCCCACTGTTTAATCATGTTTACACCGTTTGTTCCTTATAGGAAATAAACAATATAATTACGTACACACAGTTAGTCGAAATGTATCCAATTTTAGAGTCGGTGTTGCGGTCAAACGTTATGAAATGTTCCGGTGTTTGTACGAAGCGAATTAGCTCCATTAATTGGATGTAATTGCGCCGACACACACGGAATGTGGCTAGTATGTGACTTTTCTGACCTTTTCAACTTGAAATGTTATCTATACATACTAACTGAGGGTCAGCACTGACGGACGGATTGGCGACAAATAGACTAATTCAACCTAAAGTTCTTCAAAAAGCAACTGTATTTGATGCAACGGAATAAAATGAGACTAGCGACGCAAGCGACGGTTGGTTTCATTGTTGGTTGAATTTAAATTGTTACTGAACAGTCTCATCGCCGCCTCTCCGTTTGTTGAGGCTGACCTAACGCTGACACTGTTTGAAATAGTGAAAAAGTGTTTCCGAATTGGAGACAAGAAGAACATTAATTAGAATTACTTTCACCGTGGGTCAGCCTTGATAATGTCCACCGCAAATCTCGAAGTACACCGAAACGGGATTGTGATTCAGCAATCTCTGAAGAACTAATGCTAGTTTGAATAGACCAAAGGTTACTCTGACCACTTCGAATTAGTTTTACCATCTTCTTATTGACAATCCGTCTACTGGCAATTCTAATAAATATCTGCGAATTAAAAAATATTTGTAAATTATCTTAAATGATACGTATTAGTTAGAGCACCTTTGAAATCATCTATTTGTCTAAATATGTGTATATATTTAATGACCTATGTTAATACTGAAAAGTTTAGAATATTTAAATAATATTTAAGTTTAATGGCATTGGGTTAGACCGTTATTACCGTTATCTACATATGGTTTTGCCGGCGATGAATTGAGGTCGAGATAATAAATTAAATACTATATTTTATCGTTTTTCAAACACTAATAAAATCGGCCATAAATAATAATGTTATTTGAGTGCCACTTCGTGAATCACAAAATCCTTCAAAGTTAATGCTCTTAGTTTTTATTCCTTGACTTAACTTTATCTGATAAAAATAATACGTAAACATGTTCAAATAAAACGTGATGTTAACTATCTTACGAGGGGAGGTCCAAAAGTTCGAGGAATGGAAGGGTTATCAAATAAATAAAAGTACCAGACTATTTTTCTTTTTCAATTTAAGCCCCCTTGAGCTCAATACACTTTTTACTTCTTGATATTAACTTTTCTAAATCACCAAATATTTTTTTTTCTAATCTACAAATGTGTTACGGTCGCCTCTTTCATTCGTTATCATCCAAAAATTTTCTTCCCCTTAACTCTTTATTTAAATATTGAAATAAATAAAAACCGCTAGGGGCTGCATTTGGACTGTATGGTGGGTGGACAAGAGAATCGAACCCACACTTCCGTAAGGCATCAATTGCAACTTTGCTCGTGTGTGACCTTTAGAAAATTTTCCTCGCCCTTTGTCCTTGATAGCTTCCTTTTCGCTTTTCTTATATTGTTGCGTACTATCTTCCGGTAATTATGGTACCTTTTTATTTGTTCCAAGTCACCAAGATGGTCATACAGGACCCTCAGAATGGTGGTACTTTCCAAAACTATTTTCTGAATATTTTCCACTCTTTCAATATTTTCCGACGTAGTGACCTCAATCGGCCGACCAGGACGGGGGTCCTCTTCAATGGATGTTCTGCCTTGTTTAATAAGTCCATTTCATTTATAAAACATCGTTTTACTAGGACAACGATTACCATAAACAGCACCCATTTCGTTTAAAATGGTTTGAACGGTTTTTCCTTGTTTGCTTAGGAACTTTTTGTTGAGAAAGACAACTCCCCCTTTAGAAATCACCTGTGTCGCTGGGGACTTTACAAACATACATGAAACGGACACAAAGAACACCCAGTACACTCAGAACAACTATTCGTGGATCTTACAAAGTGAGGTCCGTGTAGGATTTGAACCCACAACACTTACGTAGCAGAAATCAACTTGGCGACCGCTTGTACAACTAGGCACTATGCAATTATCTGCAATAACTCAATATCGAATTTGGTGTACAATAATGAGATCTATTATTAAAACTCGTAAACAGCTAAAGGTGTGATTTAGTAATTTGACATTTGAAGTAACAATGAGTTCACGAATACGACGGTACTAAAAAATATTTTTATAATCATTCCTTCATCTCCATTCCGAGGACTTTTGAACCTCCCCTCGCATCTTAGGCACGCCAACAAAATACACATAAAATGCGAAAATCGTTAAGATAGTTTCGGAGTTCATCGAGCAACAACGTGACACGAAAATTATACATATATACCTAACTAGCTGACCCGGAAAACGGCAAATAAATAAATATTGTGAACAAAAAATTATCCCTTTTCATTTAGGGGTATGAAAAATAGATGTTAGCCAATTCTCAGACCTATCCGATATGCACACGAAATTTCATAAAAATCGGTCCAGCCGTTTCAGAGGAGTTTGGTAACAAACACTGCGACACGAGAATGTATATTAGAGGGAGAAGATAGATGTTACACAATGCGATTAATGTCATTAATGTAAAAAAAAACTTTATGAACTGTAGTATAAATTGATTCTTTAAATTAAAGTCATTTAGAGGACAATTTTATACTACCCAAAGTTTTCAGACACTTTGATCTGTAACCTTCATACTCATTTAGAGATAATGCAGTATTTTATTTGTTTCTGTATTGATACATACAAGGAGAACAAATACTCGCTTTTTTAAACAAACTGTTTTTAAAACAACCGTCTTATCATATAACTTTGACATTCACTTGAGATAATTCAAAATAACGTTTAGAGGTCTAAGTATATACATTAATAAACGATATCTCTTTTGGAATTAACAAAAATTAAATGTATATGTACATAAATAGAGAAATAAATATGATAAGCAATGCTTCTCACAGAAGACCAACCCAAAATGATAGCATTCGTGCTGTCGTGTTACGTCGGAGGCTCAATGATGCAGACACATCTCAGTATGTCGCTGTATTCGCAATGAGTATGGTGACCACCGCTCTTCTAAACATGCTTTCCATTAGGCAGAGTAGAGTCACTCTAGCAGGCCCTAAAATAAAAAACAAACATTATGCTCAAAATCGCCTTTGAAATTCGTAAATTCACCTGAAAAAAAATTATTGCCTTCAGTCTTCTTAGCGTCTGTCCGTCTGTCTTCCGACTCTTATTCGGTAAGAGGCGCGACAGCGACCTGCCCCGGGGGTGACTCTGGTACCTCATTCGTCAAGTAGGGCAGGGGGGACTTCAGAAGCCGCTCATGCGTTCCTGGCGCTCCTCCTGACTGCCAAGGTAGGCCGCCGGGGTTCAGAGGGTAGACCAACACGTTGGGAGTCCCACACACGCCCTTCGTGAGTCCCCTCGCACGAAGGATATGGTGCGAAAAAGCATTCCCCACGTAAAAAAAGGTTTATTTGTAATGTGGTTATTGTCTATTTAAAAGAAAGAAAAACACTTTTGTCATGATTACGAGGACTACGAACGCTAGTCATTCATGTAACTCGATTCGTCGTAACTAAAATAGTTTCCAAAAATTTCTAAAACTAGGCAGCTGATATTATAATAAGTGTACCTTTTTGTTTAGGTAGAAATTTATAAATAGTTTTTACATGAAACAAACGTACTTTAAAATTTATTTCATAGAGTCAAATGAAGCTAATCCAGACTTAGCTGTTTGTGTACTTGATCGAATAAATACTGTGAATACTGTGTAATTGTGAAAGGTTGTCTAACAGCGGGCATTGCATCGGAATTAAATAATAACAAGCGCAGTGACGAAATATTACATCTACTCATTTAGAAAATCTTAGGAATAGTTAAAACCTAACTAAAAAAGAGAAAGGTGTATGCACTTTCTATATTTTTATTACATCAACTGATTATACGTGTATGCGTAAGTAATAATAGTATTATTTATTTATTCAGACAGAGTCCACAGTGTTAAGAGAAATATACGCAGGTTAAGAGAAATTTTTTACTAAATTTCTTTTGACCTGAGTATGTTAGTATTTTACAGTGTGACGATTTGTTTTTCATTTCATCATATATTCTTACAAGGCTTTTTATAACAGTTGAGTTGTATTTCTCGGCTATTACTCAGGATGCTATTACGGCTATCCTGCACTCTTTTAAGCAAAGAGGCAGTTTGCTTACGTATTATAGCATGGAAGCCATCAACTATCGTTTCCACAAACATTGTCGAAAAACTACAGTAACCAACCAACTTTAATATGCTCCTGAAGACATTTTTGTAAACGCGCTGTCTGTTGAGAGACCTCATCGTACAGTTGACCGGCTTCTCGTGTAAGTTAACTTTGAAAAAAGGAAAATATATTAACGCGACTTGTGTCACCCTTCAATAACTGTACTAAGAAGATATTCAAAATGTTTTATCTGTTTTCAGTCCGTGTGCCGCGAGAACGGGGACTCTGATTCAGACGCATACGACCCAGGCTCCCAGCGCAGCACCACCAGCACTCAAAGCACTACTAGTTCGAACCCCTCCAGGCCGTCTGCCATGGCGCTAGTGGCGCCCCGAGGGCCTTCGCGCACGCTGTGGTGCGAAGTACCGGAAGTCGTCAATTCTGCTGTGCTTAGTAAGTTCTAAATTTAAAATTTACTTGAAAACAATTTATTTTAGCGACTACAGTTTTAATTCCCTGCAATCTTAATGACTATTGCACCAAAGATTTTTAATATCTCTTATCGTAGCTTTTGAACTTCTTCCTTTTTTGATCGGGAACCATTACCATAAAAAAAATCGTTGACACTAAATAAAATAGGGAAAGAAAATCTTCTTTATAAGTCTCACATCTGCCTTTATTCCGAGATCCCAATTATCTAAAACCTTTAAACTTATATATATATAAATTATTTATAATCTGAATCTCAGAAACGGCTCCAACAAATTTCATAAAATTTAATATGCAGGGGGTTTCAGAGGCGATAAATCGATCTAGTTAGGATGTTTTTTTTTATTTGACCGAGCAAAACTTTGTCATCCAGGTATTAACAATAAAAAAAATGACACCGAATTCAAAGTTTTCTTCATAATGACTGAATATAAACTTTCACTGTTTGTAACTCCTTAGGCATTCATGGACGTCGGTTATCACTTTCCCGTGTTCCGACGATGACCCATCTGCTCCTTTGCCCCTATATCATAATAAAGTTCAGTACCTGTTCGACCTCCCTGTTCTTAGGTCGTAGATATCCAATGGAAAATCCCTCTCATCGAATCAGTTTAATTATCAGTCATAAATTTTTAGTGATGACTTCATCAGTATGTTTTCGTGGTCCGCAAATTAGTGGTACTAATGAACTATACTGAACCCTCTAAATAGAACAACAATCTGATAATGTGATTTGCGTATAGCGTTTACACCTAAATTACTGAACAAATCGTTGTATATGTTGCTAGCTGACACTCGCAAATTCGTCTACGTTCAAAAAATAATAATATTCCCCATTTTTTGGAACATTTCTCATTGAAACTCCCCTCCTGTTGGTCATAACCTGATTTTATTAAATCTGTAGCTAGTAGTAACACTGAAATAATTGCAATTCGGAACAGTTGTTACTGGGATTAGCGCGTTCATCGAAACCAACTTTTCAGGTTCTCAGCAGCTTTTGCGATATAAGTATAGAATATTAAGTGAACGAATGAAATGACTGCGAATGAAGAACTTTAGATTGAATTTAAATTGAAACTGAATAAGTCTATTTACCGCCACTCGGTCCGTCGGCGTTGACGCTAATTACGGAAAATTTTATTCAAAACAACACATTTTAGTGATTGTATTATGCCATGTGGTTCAATTCAGTCAACATTACATTAATGAAACTATGCCAATATTATGATAACTACAGTATTTACAGGAAGCATTTGTCTTGATAATAATTTATTATTTCGTTTGCGAATCCGTATTATAAATATTCACTTATATCCATATCATTAATTAACGTTAAATAATTTAATTTCCGGTGATTTTTATGATTCATTCAAAAAACATTTAGATGTAGATAAATACAGTCTATGTCTAGTAAATGGTATCTCTTAAAATCAGATTAGTTTTAATCTTTATTAAATAAAACGCGTGATCTAATCTTTGTACTTATCTTATTGAGCTCGTGCAGCGTTGTTCACTTTCTAATTGTATATTATTACCCGAATGTGAAAAAAGGAGGGTTATGTTTTACGAGTGTATGCATGTATGTGTGTATGTTTCTTTGGCACGCCCTAGAACCTAAAGGGCTTGTCGTATTTTTATGTGAGTGGTGTCAATAGATTCGTCTTAATCATGAGAGCGACACTGAGTGCATAAAAATTTTAAAAATACATCAAAAAGTTTTTTCATGTCAGTTCCTTCTATCTTTTCTGTTCCTTAATGAATTTAATAAATATATCAGATATTGACGCAGTCTGGTTTTTTATATAATTCGTTACTTGTTTTATTGCGTTTTATGAAATGGAATTGCTTCCGCTGTCTGCAATTTTAGCATTAGATTGAGTAATTCAAGAAGAATGTTTATATTTGTAATAGATGCATATTTTAGTAAAGTATATATGATTTTTAAAAAAAGTGGCCATGAGTTTCTTTGCCGGTATCCTTCTCATAAGGCTCTACGCCTTTTGGAAACTGGAAGACATGGATAGACCCAGGTAGACAGTGGATTTAAGTGTTTTCATCCAATTCACCTTGACCATACAGTACACCTGTGGCGTCTTTTTGTATTGCGAATGTTCATGGTTGATCTATGATTTTTTTTTAAACTGTAGCTTCAATTTAATTTTTATAAAAATCACTTAGTGTCTTAATTGAATAAATGTTTTTGGATTTGAATTTAAATTAGAGGAAAGGAAAGACTTCCGCACCGGACCAGGTCGCTAGTTATTTATATTAATAAATAACCTCACACATCCGTCTGATGAGACTGTCTGTTTTTTATGTAATAGCGACGTATCGCCTCATGTTAAGCGTTTACCGCGACCCACGGACACTTGCAACACCGAGGCGTGATGCCAAAATAAGTACAGCTATGACACCGACAACTGATTAGCATACATAAATAAATTCTTACAAGTTTTGTCATAGTATTTATTTGTTCACCTTTGTCGCAGCTCTAAATAAAGGCTGATATTAATGATTGCTTTAGTGTCGCGATGTAGCAGTGGTAATGTATGCAACTGTTGCACTTGAGGTCTCGGGTTCGATTCCCGGGTCGGACTCTATCTGTCGATCTAGTTTTTCAGCACAAACTATTTTAGGTTTGAACCAAGACGGCGTTGTGTGTTAAATGGCCTAAATATTTATTAATTTCACTATCGTCTCTTCAGCCAAAAGGCGCTTTACTAACCCCCAAAGCTTACCACGACAACCGACCCTGAGCTGCCCACATCCAACGGCTTCCAACGCTTTATTTATTGTAATTTATTTGCAGGTTCGCTCGCACCAGCTCAGAAACGTCTTCAAGAAGCCAAGTTCGAGCTCCTAACATCGGAAGCCTCATACCTGAACTCTCTCAATGTGTTAGAAGCCAACTTTATAGCACATCCCGCCTTCAGAGATCCTCATATTCTACCTCGCGATGACTGGGAGACCATCTTCTCTACCATTTTACCAGGTGGGTCTAAATTAACATTATTTATGGTAAGCCAGTTCGTGTGGTGGTAGATTAGGAATTCGGATACCTTCAGACACTCGGTAAAAAGCAGCGAAAGAATTATTTTTACCCCACTGCGAAAGAAGGAGGGTTATGTTTTTCGAGTGTATGTGTATTTCTTTGGCACGCCTACACGGCTTGTCTTATTTTTATGTGAGTGGTGTCAATAGATTTGTCTTAGTCGTGAGAGTGACACTGGGTACATCAAAGTTACGAAAAAACAAAATTACTAAAATTATACGCAGTTGGGTTTTTTTCAATAATTCCTTTTCCAGTTCACCGGTTTTTTTTGAGACACTGATATTATTCCAGTGGACCCTGGCCCAAATGAGTCAAAACATTACTCGCATTGCCTGGGTTTTAATTAATCAAACCAGGACGGCATCATTCCCTTCCCTTTCGTCTCTTATCCTAAGGGATTTTGTGTATATTGTAAGCAATATACACAAAATACCAGCAGCAGAATACTGGCATGGTTTCTAGTAGGAAAGTGTCAGGCTGACCCGTAAGTTCCCTAACGCCAACGGTTTTTTTCATTCACAGTTCGAAAGTGTTCGCAATTATTAATGAACGAGTTGGAGAAGTGCTGGCAGGAGAACATCTTACTGCAAGGCATCTGCGACATCGTGCGGGAACATGCCGAGAAGCATTTCGATGTCTACGTCAAATACTGCGAGAACCAGACCCTCATGGTCAAAGCATTGCAGCGGTTACAGTTGAAACCTGCCTTCACCAACGCTTTGAAAAAGTATGTATAAATTAGAAACATATATTTTTATGTACAGTATAAATATCCATGAAGGTAATAAGTAACAAATTGGAATAGATAAAAATTAATAACCGTGTTCAATCAACCAATATTTTTGTTTATAAATATAAATGCTATTTAACAATTACTTCATTAAAACTTTATTTTAAAAAGGAATTTAAAATATTTGTAAGTAAAGATCTAAATTTTCAAAAAAGAATGGGTGTGACGTCACACGAGAAGTATAAAAAAAACTACAATTTGACAGTTACAGGGCGTTAAATAAATAAAAAAAGATTATTATGATGATTTTAGCAGCCACACTTGTAACAATATACATTTTTTCCTGACTTTAAAAGAAAACAAAATATCAAAAACATGTCGTCAATTAAAATAAGTTTTAAATAAACTGTGTAGTATAATTTCTTTATTATATTTCGGTCAGATTGGAAAGCCACCCATCATGTCAGTCGCTATCGCTCCACTCGTTCCTGATGCTCCCGATGCAGCGCGTGACGCGGCTCCCACTGTTGCTGGACGCGGTGCTCAAGAACCTGGCCGCCGAGGACGACGAGTACCACGCTTGCGCCCGCGCACTTGTCACACTCAATAACGTGAGTCAATTTACTCTTATAAATCAATTTTTTAGTTCTCCTAACCCTTATTATAGACAAACAGTAGTACACCGTTTCCACTTTCCAGTAGAAAAGTATTAGACAGATACTCTTTCAATTAAGGCAGAAGGGAAACCGAATTATTTTCCACTCCGTCCGCAAAAGCATGAATTGAATCGTTAAATTTATTTTCATTGCATAATAGAAATATATTTACCATACCTATTTGATCAATTTCATTAAAAACAGATAAAATATGACGACACATATTCTGTTTAAGAAGCTTAGTAGATTATCATATTTGTTTTTTTTTATTTATTTATTACAACAGAAACAGGCAACTAACCAATGCCAAACAAATTTCAACATTATAGTTCATATGTAGATCTGAAGTCCAATTACAACTGTACACAGCATTCAATGATGTAATGGTTCATTGGAACAGATACCAGCCATTTGATAATGTATTCCATTCGCACACAAAATAATACAGGCACTCTACCTGTCGTTGTCACCTATTGATGTCCTTTTAGCCGATTACGGTCACGGCCAGTCTCAACGGAGACCAGCCAACTACGCAGGAGATATAGTGCACAAGTGTGTGCGCAAACTCAAGTGCAATCTATGTTCCCTCTCTCTGATAATCCGATGGGACGGTTAACCGACACGACGAGGGAGAGATCAGGCTCCAAGGCACGGGGAGTTCAGACCCCAACTTCCAAACTCCGAACGGTTATTAAGTATTTCTATAATCAAAAAGTCATAGATTAAACCATAGACAATGTTGTACACAGTACGTGTCGGAGTGCAACGAGGGCGCCCGCAACACGGAGCGTATCGAGGAGATGTACCGGCTCGCGCGCATCATCGAGTTCCCGCCGAACGTGCGGGCCGCGCCCGCGCTGGGGCCCGCCTGCACCGCCGACCGCAGGTACACCACACGGTACTGCAACACACAGCGAACTATTTGCTCATTTTTTTATGGAATAGGGGCGAACGAGTAGACGTATCGCCTGACGGTAAGCAATTACCGCTGCCCATGGACATCCGCAACAGCAGAGGCGTCACAAGTGCGTTGCCGGCCTTTGTACTTAACTTTTTACCATTTATGCAATTTTACAAAAGTTAACCAAGCCACGACCTATATGGGAATAGAGCGAGGAGAGGGATCAAAGGATTATATTAGAACCATAACTTGAATAAAGTAGTGTGATTTTTATTACATTTAATTGTTTACCATGTAGTTATTGGATATCATTCCAACAAAAATAACTTTTCTGAATCAAAGTTAAAATAACCATAGTTGATTGGTTAATATAACAATGATGGTAATGATAATGTGTTCGTTTATAGGCCTGTTCGTTGGCTAGTCCGTTCGGGTGAGATGACGCAGCTGATCTGGAAATCTGATGAGCTGAAATTAACCTTCGGCAAGAAGTTCTCCAAGATACCTCTACATCTGTTCCTCTTCAATGACCTACTTGTTATTACCAAGAAAAAGAGGTGAGTAAGACACACAACAAATATAATCGTATAAATAATATATTCATTGGTAACATATGTCTGTGAAAAGTCTGTGTAATAAGCTACGAATTCTAAATTTAAAATATCATACACAAAATCATTTAATCAGAAAGTCTAAACATTTACACTAGGGTACATACATTTTCCACTGAACTAAACTATAAGACTGGTGTATTAGTTATTCGTTTAAATTAAAAAAAAAATATCAACAAACTTGAATAAACTGGAATTCAGATAAAAAAGACAGAAACGGTGGAAGTGTTCCATTTTCAAAAATATGTATTATTTTTTTTTCAATCAACCTGACAGCTACGTATCTTTGCCCTTGTATTCGTAACCAAATATTAATAAATATTATTAAACAGATAGATTAAATATGCTAGTGCATATTTTATGTAAGGTCATTAGTGTAAATGTGTGATGTGTGTCCAGCGAGGAGCAGTTCGTGTGCGTGGACCACTGCGCGCGCTCGCTGCTGGAAGTTTGCGCCAGCGACGTGGGCGCGGCCAGCGCTAAACACGCGCTGCTCATCACTCTCCTCGAGAACCACGAGGGAAGAACTGTCGAGATGGTAACTAATTATTTCTAATTAAATGTAATCGGACGTTTCAACAACAACCGATTCGGGTAACAGGTAAGCCTCTGAGCGATCTTGACCTGCTCGATATGTAGGTACATTCTGCAATTTACTCCACTAGAAATTCGCTATCGTAAATACAAATAGTTTTTATTTTTAGATAATATCTAAATACTTACCTAAATGATATCTTATACATGTTACAAACTACTTTTATTCACATGTTCCTTTTTTTCTTCCATATTCAATTATCACTCGCCTACAAGTGTACGATCCAACTTATCTCTAAATATGGTCTTTCGAGCCACATCACTTTCACCATCAACCAAGTACTAAATATACACAATCCGTATAAACAATATCCCATTCCAACAGCTGCATTACCTTTAAATATATTCTTATTGTTTCTACTTGATGTTCAAAGTGTCTGGTTCACAGCCTTCTACCCCTATTACCTAAATGAGAGTACTGTAGTAAATGACATAATTGTGCTAAACTTATGACTTGCGACCAGGCGCGGGCGTGGGAAACGCACTGCAAACGAAATGTATGTACAGTATGAGACTGTACACTGAGTATTGACGCCTCAGCCTACCTCTGAAGTGCTATACGTAAGTGTATAATGTATTCCGTCAGCTGATGTCGTGCGGGTCGGAGACGGCGTGGTCGCGCTGGGCGGAGGCGCTGCTGCCGCCCGCGGCGGGGGCGGAGGGCGAGGCGGTGTACGCGGGCTGGGACTGCCCGCAGGTGTGCGCGCTCTACGCCTACGCGCCCGCGCAGCCTGACGAGCTCACCCTCGCCGAGGGAGACGTCGTTAACGTCACCAGGAAAACCAGCGAAGGTAACCTTTTTACTAATAGAGATACTTTTTGTCCTAAACAATTATTAAGTTGAGATCGGCTTTAATGGCCTTTTCCACCAACGTCCGCTAAATTTAAGGGACCACTTAGCCAGAGTTAAGTAACCCTTAGTTTTAGGGAACACCGAAGTCCTTAGGTGCCTCTTAAAATTTAGAGCTCGAATTTGAAACGGCTAACCAACCAATAATAAGGTGATACAGAAACTTGACGCATGTTTTCTTTAAATTATAAAAATGGAGTAGTTATGGGATGTTTACAACACTGTTGAGACTTTAGATATGATAAATAATCCTAGTTTATTTAATACATCGAAAATACACCGTGACAGACCAACTTTATTTACAAAATATGACAATAATTTTTTTTTGGAAAATTTTGTATTTATAACAATTTAATATGTTTTACTAAGTAGTTATGGGTATAATATTTACTTTAGAACCCCAATGACTCGTAGTGGTATATATTTACTTTACGAACTAATAACTGTACATTGTATCCGTTTTATGTGTATTTTTTAGTCCCTATCACACAAGATATATACCTAGTACGGAAACAATATTTTTCAACACAAAGTATAAAACAATTTTATTAGATCATCGTATCGACTGCCAAGATGTGTGAACTAATTGAACTATAAGAATTTAGCATCATCTATAGTCCATTCGCTTAGATACGGTCGCTTTGATCGCGCTGCAGTCGCACGTGCGGCTTTTTGTCTGAGAGAAGCCACCACGTAATCAAAGGAGCCATCTGCGGCGTACTCCCAAAACAAATAAAACATGATTTGTTAGTTTACGCCGAAGCAGTATAGCGAATGGTTGTATTTGTTGACTCTTCCAACTTATGAAATGAAAATATTTTATTAGGAAGTTGAGATGTTTTTATTTTTCTGTTATTTGTCTTTACTACCTAGGCAAGCACCTAACTTGTATGAATTAATATATACACAACAATAACCACAATTACGTGTGGGTGTACCTATACAATCTAAACAAATGTACTTCATATAATATTTTAACTTACAGGTTGGTACTACGGGGAACGGACCCGCGACGGGGAGGCTGGCTGGTTCCCTGGCGCTTATACCGCCGAGATCGCTTCACCGCACGTGCGCGCGCGCAATCTGCGACAGCGATATCGCCTACTCGCTCTATCCGGCACCTACCTCGGCCAGAAGAAACGGAACATCTGACACTCGCCCGCCCGTGACTTACGGTTGACAAACAAACTTAAACTATTCCTTCATCAGTGAAATGTGGATATTTACCTAGACATTTGACCAGAAAAAATGCCTTTTGTGTTGTGAATTACCAAAGGAGGACTATAAATATACTAGAAATCGTGTTACCAAGAATTCTAGGCTCCCTTTAAGCTGCATTTAGCTTGTACTGAGCAGTTAGACATCACACTTGGTAGAAAAGTACTCCACTTAAGCGCCTTCGGTTGCGCGTGTAGTGTGTAGTGTATACAGAACCTTTAACTTTATAGTATGCCTTGTACAGCTGCAATAATATAACAGATTGGTTTGTTTCACGCAGATATACTACGAGTTTTTCATCACGGAATCTCACATAAAATATAAGATATAATGACTCAACTTTTCTTCATTTATATTACATTACAGTGTAAAAATATATTATACCTAAGTAATATTTGCAGTTATGACGTGCAATTCATGAATATAGGACCGTTATACACATCACAAAGAAGTTTGAATTTTAAATATCGAAAAAAATAATAATTTGGTGTTCATAGTACGCACACGCATATTTTATCAGTTTGACAAAATTCACGAATTGCAATTACCTAACTGTATTATGGATTTTACGCAAAATTTGTTTGTTATTTACTAAAGTACGTATTGTATTGTCTAAAGACGATGTCCGTCCAGTCACTGCCTTTATAATGTAGTGAACTAATGTAGATATATGGAGTAGGTTGGTACAGTCGAAGTAAAGGTGCTTACTTGTGATAGTTCTGCTGTATGTTGAACAAAGTATTTAAAAAATGATTTATCGGCTCTTTAGATTAGAAAAGTATTTTATTTGAATTTACTTTAAACTCATGAACACAAAACTCTTGTTCGAAAAGAAAAAATATTTTTTCAAGCATATCGTTGACGCAAAATTAAATTCTGGAGATAAGGACAAATACATGCTTAATGCCGTTTTAGTATTACACTGAAGTGGAACCAATAATATTGTAATATCTAATATGAATTAATAATTGTTTGAAAAAGCCATACAACGTCAAAATAATTACGGAGCACCTTGTTATTTTTTATACAATCAATTTAAAATTAGAAACTAAAAACAGGTAGCAGTGTCGAAATACTCTGTGGTTCTATTTTTTAAATTTGTATTTAGAATAATTACAATGGAATAGACATTCCATGACAGTAATCATAAGGTTATACATCGGCGGAGATGATTTAAAAAAATGACGCCAATAAACCCTTTTTGTTTATTTTAGTGTAATTTGTAGATTATTTGTGAAATGTACAGTTACGTATGAGATTCACAGCACACTGTGTACAGTATATCTTTGTAAGAACATTTAATGTTTAGTGTTAGTACTATATACCACATGTAACGCTTGCCCGCTGTTCGTAAATTGCCTAGTCATAGTGAGCAGTGAGTTGGTCGTGAAATTGTTTTATATTTAGTTGACATTCCTTAAGCCTAATACATCACAAAAGTAACAATTTTATTATATTTTTGACGATTAGTGTAAAGTCTGAAAGCATCTTTGTCTCTGTTTTTTTAATAAAGAAATATTTGTATCATAAATCTAGGTTCTAGTATCATATGTACTTGTTAACACTTTGGCAGTTCATAGTACCACAAGAAACAATATATTTGTTGCAATGGTATAAAAATTACTTTAATCTAGTGAAATTTAAAGCAGATTTGTTTTTGCGACAATCATATTTAAAGACTTGCAAGCTATATCATTGTAATGTATATATTTTTCTACCTGAATTATTACTAAATATCACTGTTACTTTAGTTTAAAATAAAAAATCTATATAAAATAAGATATAATAAGTGATTTCGTCAAAATATAAGTCGATTTGTCGTAGCGTGATTTGGCTTTAACATTGCACCATATTGTTAACAATCAAATGAAATTACAAATTGTAATGTACTTAAGTAAATTATTGTGTATATAGAATTAGCAAGCGATTGTAACAAATCATGGATGTTATGTTATATATTTATGGTAATAATAAAATGTATAATTATTATGTACCTGTTTTATTTTCTTTCTCTAAATACCGGAATTAAGTTTTTATAACATCAGGCTATCGCAGTCCACTGCTGAACATAAGCCTCACCATGTGCGACACACTTGGTCTTGGCTTCAAAAATAAAATTGTAAAAACCTAAACAAATAAATAAATTTGAAGTGTCTCCATGTAATCGAAGGGATAACTTCTTAAGGGAGGGTAAACCGCTTCGTTACGTACGGCTTCCCTGTCTCTCACGCAGACTGCAGCGGCAGGCTGGCTCCTCCTCACTCACTCTAACCCACAGCGCTAGCCGTAGTTCGGACGGATAAAATTTATTTCATAATCAATAAAATATTTTATTGATAAAAAACCTTTCCCGACACATCGACTGGTCGTAGGGTTTACGATAGATTATATGTAGGCTATGCATTCATATTTGTGAATAGGTTGTAATCCACTCCAGCGCGGTGAGTGTCACCATCCTTATTCCAAATCTGGAAATGCAGCATGGTGACCCACACTTTACCGGCTGAGTGAGAGCCTCATCTAATTAACAATTACCATAATATTTAAGACAAGGCAAGAGGTATCTCGATACAAATAATAACGACAAATATTAAGTACTTTGTATTTCTGTTTTATTATATCTTAGGTCAGTAAATAAATTTGAGAAATTGCTTAAAATATACTTCTTTACTTACATCAACATTAATTCGTTAAAATACAAAATGTCATGATGCAAAATCGTAAAAATCATAGCAAATGAATAAAAAACAAGAAGAAATATAAAAAAATACATAATGTCTTTTAATGATATAAAAATAATTGAATCTCAATCATCGAACACATTTCATAAAGTCCATTTGTGATTGTACTTAATTAGACATAACAATGTGCACCTTTTAAAAGAAAATATGTACTACTACTGTAAAAAAGCTCAAAAAATACACCTATATGTAATCTCAATAATTAAAATTAATGTGAAAAATGCTTCAATAGGAATCATATACTGAGCTAGTGTAGAAAAATATCTTTGAATATTAAAATTATGTATAAAAATCAGATTATTAATTTTAATTAAAAATTAAAAATTACATGTCTAGATGAACTGTTGAACTACAAAATAAGTGGAATATATACGAAGATTTTATTATAATGGTGTGCGTGACAGCTATGTTCTACACTCGCTGAACATCATGGCGACAACGCAACTGACACACACATCGGTAAGGAACTTAGTGGCTAACAGTTAGACACGACACCCTTTTTCGATGAATGGAATCGGAAAGAGATCAACATTAATTTAAAAATGGAATTAAAATTCAGTCAACGAATAACCATTAATATACACTAGTGCCTATTCCATTGTTCCTTTAACTATACAAAAATAAATGCTAAAATTCTTTTATTTTAGTGGTTGAGTTTTCGCATTCGGTTTTCATTGTTAAAACGGCCTAAAATTTAGTTTAAATAAAACTGAACTAAATTCATATCTAACTTCTAGAATTAAATTCACTTCTACTTATTCCAATTTTTAAAAAAGTTTAGTCCTACAAATAAAATGTTTAACATGATTTGGCAGTTTCGAGATAAACTTTCGTTAGTTTAGTCTAGTTTATACAGGTATGAAACAATAGAATTGGCATCACTATGTTATCAATACTTTTAACTAAAAAATATAAAGAATTGGCATAATGGACTGTTTTGACCACTTTATGAACTTAATATCTCCTTCAAATAATTTCAAATTAAGGAAAAATCTTCATTTAAATAATACTTTTATATATATTAATGACATTTCATGAGTTACAATATAAACGGCAGTTTGAGATTTATTTAAATTGTATTACCCCTTGAGAAGTTCATGAAGTTGCCAGCAATGATTTTTGGCAGAAGTAAACTGAAATAGGTCTAATACCAGTTTGTGCAAAGGTCCTTTTATATATCGTCTTTACCTTAAAAAGGCTTTAGAGGTATGTGAAATAGTTGATCTCATACTTTATGCCACCAGGAAACATTTTCATATCATTTTAGTACAAATGCCAAACCTCCTGAATTTCTTTAGTTGTTAGTAACAATGCAGCCAAGCTAAGTTTGCACCATGTGACCAAACAAACATACTCAAAAGTTCTATCTGCCTTGTCACAAACTTGTACTACAGGGTTAGTATCTTTGTCACCGATACACATTGCACAAGTTAGCGACAGAAGACAGTCAGAAGTTGTAAGTTTGTTTGTTTGTTCGCAAAGTGCAAACTTAGCTTGGCTGCATTGTATATCCATGTGATGAGATCAGATTCTCGTCTTTGATGAATTGTCTTTGACTTCAAATAGTTTTCTTACAAAGTACACTTGTAGTGTTGCAGTGGCAGCAATTGCCAGGATCTGTACCATTGACCATCTGGAAATGAAATATATTTTGTAGTACATTTTTTTACAAATAACTGAGAAAGTTTTGAATACCGAAATAAGGTTTTGTACTTCTAAAAGGAGCCGGGCTGGCATGAGATCCGTGAGTTTAAATGTGGAAACAAGAGTTCACCACCAATGCGGGGTTACAGCCAACGTAGGCTAGCTGGCTTAGTGTTAAGTCTGAGGTCAGTCTGGGCTAATTTTCTTGATTGTAAACTGTTACAGATTACATGACCATACTACCCACTTTGGGCAGGACAGTCTTGCTTGTAGGCTGTCCTGTTTGTTCTGCTGTTCCAGGGATGGACCATAAATCTTGTTTTTCAGACTATAATATGGGTACCAAATGATTATTAGATTTTTGTACTGTGTCAGTGCCTAGAAGATTAACCACCATTATTTCATCATCATCATCAGCCTATCGCAGTCCACTGCTGGACATATGCCTCTCCAATTTCACGCCACTTAGTTCGATCTATGGCTTCTCGCATCCAGCTCCTGCCAGCCGTCCCGCGCAAATCATCGCTCCACCTGGCCTGTGGACGTCCTACACTACATTTGCCGAGACGCGTCTCCACTCAAGAACTCGTTTACCCCAACGGTTATCGGTTCTTCGTCAAATGTGGCCAGCCCACTGCCACTTCAGCTTGCTAATCCTGTGGGCTACGTCGATGAACCTGGTTCTTTATCGGAAGAGAAACGCCGAGCATAGCCCTCTTCATAGCACGCTGAGCGGCATTGAACTTATGGACCAGTCGAACCGTAAGTGTCCACGTTTCAGCTCCGTATGTCATTACGGGTAGGACGCACGCATTGAAGACTTTCGTCATTAGGCACTGTGGGATCGACGATAAGAAGACCCGACGAAGTTTCCCAAATGCTGCCCAACCCAGCTGGACTCTTCCGTTCACCTTGTCCTCAAAGTTGTTTCTACCTAACTGCAAAGTCTGCCCGAGGTATACATATTTTTGAACAATTTCGAGAACGGCACTGTTTACCGCAACCAGTTCCGGTAGTACATATTCATTGAACATGACCTTGGTCTTGTCCAAGTTCATCCGTAGGCAGATGCGCACAGAAGAGTCAGCAAGGTCGTTCAGCATCTGTTGTAGCTCACCATTATTTACTACTTAATAATTATTATGCAACTTGAGTGTTAGGAAGTTTGATTATTTTACATTGTATTAGATTACTAAGTAAACTAAATAAAAAAGTATAAAAACTCTACAGAAGATGTTTTCATAAGAGTAGGGTACTCTGTCAAAAAAATTGGCCATGTTTTTTATAAATCCCTTACAAAAAAATCTAAGATTTTCTAAGAGATCTGTTTAGGTCCCTAGAAGTTATTCTTCCATACGTTTTCTTTGATGAGACTAATAATAATGATAAGAATCTCACCTGAGTACATAGACATTATTGTCCTGCAATAAGTTATAGTCCCTGGACTCCCTTGCCCGAGAGTGGTACTGGTATTGTAGGATATCATTTATATTTCTCTCCACAAATTGGATGGAATTCTGGAAAATAAATAATGCAAATAGAATGAATCAAAACAGTGAATGAAATAGTTAAAAACTTTATAAATTTCAATCAGAATTTTCATAATTAGAATTTCATTGTTTATTAAATGTTTGAATAAGTGCAGAAACAGCAAAATAACTATTTTAATAAAAGATAGGGTCACAAAAGACACAATACTAATAACTCTACACTTATTGAAAGAGAAAGTTTAAATTAGAACAGAAACTATTTATTGACTGTGATACCTAGATATTAGATTTACACAGCAATTTATTTTATAAATGAATGTCAACTTACTGTAAAATTCTTTATATTCATATCAAGCTCCTCCACTTCTTTAGCATATTTCTCCCACATGTCATATCTTATTACCGACAAGTATAAATTGACTAATTTTCCCGCGAATCTTGAGAACTGATTGTCGATACAGACTGCATAAAAACCTCCAGTAGACGTCTGGTCTGCATATTCGGCGCTCTGCCTCCATTCATAAGGATGCACTATGTTCCCGTTAGGGTGCCGGACGGCGAACCCGCACATACCATCACCGCCTTTCAACACCTGTTAGATCAACATTGTTTCTCAGATATTTACATAAAAAGTACCGCACTATATTGGTATGTTAACAAGTTGATAAGGATATCTAAACGCATGATTAGCAGTGACTTATTTGACTGTAATAATTTTTAAATTACCTGATAGCTGGCATAAAATGTTGCACCTTGCGGAACATATTGAAAGTAACAATCTTCTTTGCCGGCATCTATATGAACTTTATAGTCCATCGTCACCGCCGGCATATTTTCGTACCATGGTGCGGCCGTCGATGTAAAAACATCGCCGACAAGTGATAAAATTGTAAATAAAAGTGTTATCAACGTAAACATATGCCACGTCCGTTGTGCCATTTTTGACTGGTCTAAAGAAAATAATGACAACTACGACATGTATCGAACAAATGTCATGAACGTCATCGTTTGTCATGAACAACTGGACCCCCGTCCAGTAATCAGCACAGAACACATATACTCCTCGCGGTATTCAGTAATCACATTTGCACTAAGAATAATAGACCCGATTAATGGTATACGTCTAACCTTTTAAGGCGTTAGTTGTAGTTCTCTATTTTGTTTTTTTTTTCATAATCTTGATTCCTCGAATTGTATCAAAGAAAAGTTTTCCAGTTTGGCTCTTCATTTAAAAACGATTGCCGTAATGTCTTCACGATGACATTAACTGGAACTTGAGAGTATATTTTGACACATAAATAACCTAAAAACATATATTTACGAATCGCGGTTTATTAGCTCACTTACTTTTTTAATTAGAAGTGATAAATGTATGCCATATTTTTTTTAAACCATTAGGTTAGAATGAAAGCCAGGTATTTATTGTTCTTTTCGTATATAGGGACACCATTCAGGTAATATTTTATTTTAATCAAATAATAATGTTCAACTTAACTCGAATCATAACAACATCACAAAACGTTGAACAGGTCTTCCGAGAAAATATGGCTTAAACAAGGACGGAACTATACTGATACAGAGAGCATACAGGGGATGTTGGAGTTAGGATTGTTAAAATTGAAGTCACTAAACTATCCTAATCTCATCCTATCTAGCCGGTAAGACAAAACTTCGTATAATGTCGTAAGATTTCATGTTGTTTGGAATCTTATTTGCTGTAGAGTATAAGGATCAAATTATAGTGATAGACATTTAAAACTCGAAAATCCAAGACTGGATTACTACTAATACTTCAAAGCTTAACCAAATTAATGAAAATATCACTATACCTTAATATTATTAGTTCCACAAGGACCTCTGGGGCACAGTCTTATAAACTGAATCCCTTCTGTAAACAGCAAATCTGTGTTTAACAAGGAAATAAATATGTATATTACTTAATATTAATATTACATAATTAAAGAATAAACTGTATTGTACACCAGATATAACAGTTTACATAAAAATAACATCATTTGAATTACCATGTACAAATAGCGGCCTTATAGCTTAAAAACAATTTCTTACAGGCAACCATAAGTATACCACAAAGGCACTGAGCTATGTATAAGGCACTATAAGACTTTAAAAGTCTTTCTAACTTAAGCTAACCTTAGTAAAATTAAAAAAGTTGCAGTTAACCACAACAGCAGTTATTCTTTTCCAACATATTTCTTACAGTACAGATGGTGGAGTCCATGCATTGAATGCAAGTGCTCATGTTGACTTAGAACGGAACGGCTCCTTGCTTTACCACACTGAGGGCATCACATACTCTCTTAACAAGTTTTTCTATAAAAACAACACTGGGATATATGTCAGGAAATGTATTAGGGTGCGAGACGACTTCAGTGCTAGATATAATGCTATTGGTAGGACATATTTGTATAGGTAAGTTACACTAACTGTAAGTAACCTAGGAGACTAATATGACGGTAGCAGTAAGCTGTTTAAGAGGTTTCTTGTATGTTTTGAAGATGGTGCAAAAAGCCTCAAGTTTGGATGTTGTCAGTGTTTCATGCTCGTGCTTCAGCTAGCATGCTAAGTAAGAGTTTTGCACAGTTAGGTCAATAACGTTATACAGTGCCGAGAACACCATGGTTGCATCACTTTCCATATATATATATGAGCCTGCCAAAAATCACTACTCTGCCTGATGGAAAGGGTGGGCAGAATTCAAGAGTTGTGGTCACCATATTCATTGCAGCCTATTAAGGCTCTACCACTTATAACTAACTGTGAAAAGGGATATTAAGTTCAAACACTTCTATTCATGTTCCAAAAGTGACACTATACAAATGATAAAGCTGTTATCATTGAATTATATGCACTAAACACCAATTATTTTGGCTTACTGACTTCAAATAAAATAAAATAATGTTTGAAATTTTTTAGACTGGCTGTTAAAAAGAAAGGTGTAGTTTTGCCAGAAGACAGAGGATTGGGATCGTATATACCCATAGAGGAGTGGAGAAGGTGCCACTTTTTCAGGTGCGTACATATTAATATTTAGATTTTTTTACATAAAATTTACAGGGTGGATATGACAATACGACATTAATTTGAACTATAACTACCTACACATATTACAAGCCCACCTCCACAATATCAAGAAAATCAGTTCAATAGTTAAGCCATAGGACACTATTTTTCGTTTTTGAAATTTACTAAACTATGTATCTATGAAATACTATCGTCAACGGATTAACGACCGATGTTATGCCTACTCTAGAAACTTCCACCCAAAAATATGCCTTATGTCCGAGCAATAAGACTTACAGTTAATCACATAATAGTTAAAAAAAATAGGTAATGCTGGAACGAATAACGCGGAAAAATGAAAGGGATAGCCGAAGCCAATTTTATATTCTTTTCATTAGAATTTGTACGTATTCAAACTTGCGATTAGTAGGTCAGTGTATCGCAGTGAACCTGAGACGTCGTTCGCTCTCGCGGTGCGCGCGCGTCCCTTTGAGGTAGCCGCACCGGCGCGGCGCGGGAGCCCTGTGTTGTGGTGGTTTTTTTGGTTATAAATAGGTATTTTGTAGTGATAAGTGCGATAAACTGCTTTTATAGTGATAGGACTCATTAGTTAAGTTTGTTAGTTAGTTACGTAATGATTATTTTGTGAGAGCTTAAATAGAACAATGCCTCGTTTTGGTTAAACATATAAACGGCTAATAGTTTACTATGAATAAGATATAAATTTACGGAGTATGTCGAGTAAAAATCGCCCTGGGTTTATGTACATATCACGAACGTTATGGGATCACTCGTATTTGTCCTACCGATAGGAGGATTATTGTACCAATCAATCTTTGATTCTTTATAGAGATAATGCTCTTTCAGTTGTAACTTCGACAGGAGATGACCAAATTAAAAAATGGCGATTTTCTTATTTTGTGATTATTATTGTGACTGTGCAATTTAAAACAAAATTGTGGATACAGAATATTACTTATTTTAGACTTGCGTGGTATTTTTGTATATGCGACGTTACACGCTAAATTATTATGACTTACCTACTCTCTAGCCTAGACCACCTCCCCCCGTACGTCGCCACATGCCACCATTTTCTTCCTAAACAAAGTTATTGCGCGAAGTTCGGACTCGCCAAGATACGTGGGCCGTATTGTACATACGTCGCGCGTCGGTTCGGTGCTTTTGATACCTATTTAACTTTCGGGGCCGGGGCCACGCAGGATAGTGATCTTAAATTACAAATGGTGTCCTTATTGATTTAAATTTTTAGGGTATGTAATTTGTTTGAAAAGATTTTTTTTTAATTCATTTTTCGGTGAAATTAAACAATCCCAAAGTAATTATAAAAATAAAAAAAGCCCGCGGTAACGTTTAATGTCATATCCACCCTGTTTTGCTCTTAAATCATACTTTTTCACAAAAATTTGCAAATGGCAGTAATACAGAAACTTTAAGTTTTTGTTAGTAATTTCAAATTAACAGTTTTTCACTTAATGGATATGGAATTTTGATGATGATTTATTCAAATTTTGTCTGTCTTACTCTCTGTCTTTTTTTTCTGTTGGCCCACACTAAGTAAAGTTAGGCTAATATATCACTCTTTTGCAGACAGAAAGATTTTGACATAGAAAGGTTTAAGGAAGGTGCAAAGTATTTTGTCGGTTACCACGATTTCACGACGTTCAAAAAGTTCGATAAACTGAAATATAAACAGAATCGTAGAGAAATAAAGTCGTTCGAGGTGCGGCCAGGCAAGCCTCTCGTCACTAGTTACACGAATACACAGGAAAATATCTTCGATTATTGGGATATCGAAATCAAAGGCAGAGCGTTTGTACATAATCAGGTTTGTGGTATACCTTCTTTACGTAGTATAAAATGAAGTAACTTTCGCTGTCTCTTCGCTTCGGTCTTTTAAACTACTAAACGGATTTAAATCCCATTTTCACCAATAGATAGAAACCTTCTTGAGTATTTACCTTCTTCTGGAATCAATGTAAATCAATGCATTGTCCGCATTCAATCAATCAACAATGGTCGAAGAATGGAACCCACTCGTGTTTTCCATCAGGTTGAAATGAGTCATTTTGGTAGCAAATTTATGAGATAAAGTAAGTGATAAAACTTCAAATGTTAATTAAAATTTCAGATACGACGTATGGTTGGTGCTCTCAATAGCGTGGCCACAGGTAAGCTCCCTCCTGAAGAGATAAAAGTGATGCTTCAAGTACCTTCGAAGCACTCCTGGTACAGTTTCATACAAACTGGACCACCTGACGGTCTGTATCTGTGCAACGTGGAGTATAACCCAGAAGATCTTGTCTATAGTGCTGAACAGAAAGAAGAGAAGAAGATAAGAGAAGATAGTGAGAGTGATAGTGATGTGGAATGAGAGTGTGATAGAGATATTAGTGGTTTAGGCTTTGTTGAAGTGCTGATAGTTCGTTAGTAAGGAAGTAGAAATCAGTGCAATTTTATTGCTTTCCAAGATATTGTAGTTTAAAAATAAATGAAGCGGTTTTTTTCGAAAGTATTTTGTCTATGGTTTACTGTTGAACAATTTCGAAATATCAATGTTTTGTCACATTGTGTGGTGTTTTGATTGAGTTTAACAACATTTAAGATTTTAGTCCAAGAATAAGTTCAATATTGTGTATAAGGGACGGCTTCCTTCCAAGATGAGTTTTCTCAGTGAATTGAAGAAACAAAAATCGAAGTTAAAAGAAACCGAAACCGTAGTGACTAAAGTCGACGGCCAACGATATTCAGAGAAAAAATGTAATATAACTGCAATTTATCCCGATACTTACGGCTTTGTAGTAGACACAAAACCTGACAATACACCTGCAATGATTACCGATTACTTGTATATAGGCTCTCAAGATTGTACAACCGCTAACGTCATAGATTCACACAATATAAAACATGTACTGAGCTTAGGAATACCTGTTGATGTGAACGTAGATAATAAATACATAAACTGCTTAGATTTACCAGAAACTAACATCAAAGATACGCTATATGATAGCTTGCCGTACATTCGTAAGGCGGTGGATTCCAAAGAGAACGTTCTAGTACACTGCAACGCGGGTGTGTCCCGTACCTCTATGGTGACCATAGCATACTTAATGCACCATGAAAAAATGGAGTTTGAGGATGCTTATACGTTGGTGAAGAGCAAAAGACCTGCTGTACAACCAAATGATGGGTTCAAAAAGCAGTTGATAATTATGACGCCTGGAGAATTGATATGAAAGTAGGAATTTTCAAACAACTCTGTACCTTGAAAACCTTATTATAAATACCATGTTCTGTGTGTAATTAAAATGAGGGTAGTTCAATAAGACATCACTGAACTAGGTCTGGCCAATGCTAGCTCAGATTTTTCTTAATATTATTAGTATTTCAAGGTATTTTAGGTAACCCCTTGGAAGATCGCAGAAACGATTATTTTCACCCAACTTGTCTTAAATCCTACAAATCATTTCACAACTACATTCAGCCGTAACCGACTCTTAGGACCTTATGAATCTTTGAAATCGAATCGAATGTTTGATTTAACACCTTAACATTTATTTGACAACTAAAAAAATAAAACTTCTAACAGCAAGTGGTTTATTTTAGAACTGTTCTGTGCAAAAAAATAGTTTTTTGTAATAAATAATAATAAAACATTCAGTATTAAAAGTTGTTTTATTTCAATGTCAACAATAAGTTTTGACAGAGTTCCAGTATTTGTGGTCGTCGGGGATGATGGATCATCCTAATGAACTTCCTGCTGATTGTTTGTTGCTAACGTTATTTGCGTTTCCTGTCTCCGGAACGGTAATTAAAATCAGCAGCGGGCTTGCTCACTTCGTGCTCGCAGATGAAGAAGGCTTTCTTATCGCAGCGGATGTCATTCAACTGTCCGTTATATAACATGGAACCGCATCGCTCGTCCACATCTCCCGGTGGGCCGTCCGGCTGGCCCTCGGCCCAGTCCGAGTAGCCGCTCTCTTCTACCGATGTACCTGTAACATGATTAATGGTTGCATTTCTAAACCTTCGCTTTCCATAACAGATAACAACGTCAATGCTGAGAAATAAAGTGATAAACTGATCAGGTAACTGGTATTCACAACTTGGGCATCTAGTCACTAAGCCCCTCATTGAATAGACTCTAGTGCGAGTTTATTTCACATAAACTCTATCTCTACGGCTACCTCGTTTGACGTATATAATGATCCTCACTGAACTCTCAATAATCGCACTAGATTAGCCTGGCCCTGTCGATGCAACTACGGTCAGGTAATCTGGCCTAAATAATCACGTAGAACGACCTTTTAAAGGAGTTTCCGACTACCTACAGTTTTTTTAAATGGTTCCCATGACCTGAGTTATTCTTACTAGAGTGTAACATGTCCAAAATACTAAGGTCTATGAAAACAAACTTAAATAAATACTTTCCGAATGGAAATCGTTGCCAAATATTTACCTCTAAGAGTTAGCCAGCCTTCCTCGTGTCTGTCATGGAATCCTAGAAGCACAACTCCAGTCGTAAAATCTTCCTTGACCTTGTTCTTGGGCATGTTTTCTGTTAATACGGCCAGGAACTCGGCTTCCTCCTTTGAATTGATAACTGCCAAGTAGGATCTCTCATAGCTGCACACAGCATGCGCATCAGTCCAGTTTTGAGGTTTCAAATGGAACTTATAACAGCGGCCTAGTTTTTGGTTCAATTTGTAATCTAAAATTTAAAAAATCTAGATTGAAAATCTATTAAAATATACTTAACTTACTACCGGAACAAACTACTAAATATTTTCATTGAAAGCGAGTTCAGAAACTGTAAGACCTCTTACACACCAAGCCGGCGGCTGTAAGCCACGTGGATATGCCGCTGGAGACTGCAGAGGAACAACTCAGCTCGGTGATACGGCTAAGAGAGATATGTTCCGGCGGTGGCAATCACTTGTTACATGCTGTTTTGCTCCCTAAAACCCTAACTCTTAGCTTTGACATAACGAAGTTGTCCTTACCTAAATTAGGCATATTACATTCCTTGTTCCACTCCAGCGTCACGAGGGTCTTCTTACAAATAAAGGGCTTCTTTATGAAGCAAGGAATGTCATTGAAAGTGCCGTCTTGCCTCATGACCACACAGTCTTCGTTTCCGTCAGCATCATTAGGCTCACCAGGACTCCAATTGTGGTATACATCGTCTATTAGATTACCTGCAATTAGGTCATTTACAAGAGTCTTATATCTATTAAATTCAACTTCTTCTTCTTCTTTCAAAATCTAAGGCACTTATTTGCCAGCCTAACAATGACTATTTTAAATACTTTTGACTAAACATAGGTAAAAATAAATCAATACCCAATGGTCTAGTAATTTACCTATATTCATTGTATACAATTTAAAATGACATCATATTTGTAAAAGCTTAAAAAACTAGCTCCTAAAATGACGAAATCAAGTAATATAGTAGTTTTATAAAATAAAACTACTTTATTATTAAGCAAAGTTTTTTACAAACTTTTTTGTTCTGTTGTTCTTAAAATAGTTCTTCAACTGATGATCCTGCACACAGATCGTGTTTGTATAATCTTCGGCTAGTTACAATCGCTTGAGGAAAACACAGCATATATTCTGTAACTTAATTTTTAACAAAATTTCTCAGATCCGCCTACTTTTCGTCAAGAACTTTAAGACGTGAGAATATTAAGGACAGCTTAAGAACATGACTTTTACATCTCTTGCGATGGCAAAAGAGATTGTGAGTATTGTGACCGAGCCAGAAAGGAAAACAGAAAAACAAGATGGTGATGTTGTTACTACTCGCCTCTACTGTATTTACTGCTTCCCTAATTAAGAGGAACCTTCTATGTTAGGTAATAGTCCTAAAAAACAGGTACCTAGATAAATCATTATACACATATATTATAGCACTTTTAAAGTCGTCTCCTCTAACTTCCTAATAAAATAACACATAATATATGCGAACCTTACCGTCAATAGTTTCGTAAATTCCTTTGGAGAGCAAATCTGTGATTCCGATGTACGCATCATTGAAGGGTTGTGTTTCCCTCCATAATGCCGAAAGTAGTTCAGCTTCTTTATTATCTTCTGGGTAGAATAGTTTTGCGCTTTCCAGCGCACACGTCCTTTTCGCACTAAACCATGTTTTATGCAAAGTGTGAAACTTGTAAAAACTCTGTGTTGCTTCCATATAGTGATAGTCTTTTCGGAAGAACTTTTTATCTTTTTGGCTATCTACAAACGAAAAAAGATTTTTAAAAAACATCAAGGCAAAAGCAGTACATTGTTAAATTGGAAATCTCGAATTCCCCACGCCGTCGATAAACCAAACAATCTATAATAAAAACCATTTTGTTTATATTTATAGAAAAATCTCGTCGACGTACTCGATCTCTTCTTGTCCCACTTCTATCTTAACCTTAGCTTTGTTCTTTCTTAACTAGTACATATATCTAGGACAAATTATATCGGTAAAGGAACTATCTAACAAAGTAGTAGACAGAAGAATAAATAATAGTTGGCAAAGATATTGGTCTCTTAAAGAGGTTATGAAAAATAAAACCATACCTGTCTGCGAAAAAACAAAATTGTATAATACTTGCATCCTTACGTGCCTCACTCACATACGGTTGCCAGACCTGGCCATCCACACGAAAAAGCGAGAAAAAATTAAGTGTGGGTCAAAGAGGCATGGAAAGAAGTATGCTGATTCTACGACTAAAGGATAAATAGAAAGCTAAAAAAATTAGAGAAATAACCAAGGTGGCTGATATAGGAATAAAAACAAGGTCATTGAAATGGAAATGGACAGGGCACATGTGAAGATCGCAAGCAGGGATATGGACTAGAAAAGTTACGGAATGATATCCCAGGTATGGGAAGAGACATAGAGGAAGACCGGTAAAGAGGTGGGAAGATGATCTGCCAAATGTGATGTGAACGTTATTATTAAAGCTCGACTAACTTTTTGTAAAGATCCATGCGGCAGAATATTAGGCGGCATAAAAACAGGACAGGTAAGGCTACATCTTTCACCTCGAGGAACATCTACTTGACTACACGGTTGGCCTAGTGGTTTCAGTGGTCGCCACACCACTTCCTACTGCGCCAAATGTTGTGGGTTCAAATCCTACATGGGACAACACTTTGTGTTATCCATAAATTGTTGTTCTAAGTCTGGGTGTACTTTGTGTCCGTTTCATGTATGTTTGTAAAGATCCCCGCGATACAGGAATGTATATTCCTAATGCGGAAGTTGTCTTTTTAATAAAAAAAAAACTACCCCTCGCTCTGTTCAACTACGGGACTATGTATGGTTTAAAAAAACTAAGACACCTTACGACTCGAGGAACATCTACACTAAGTCTAAAACCTATTAATGATAAAGACAATTTTGACCAAGGAGTAACAAAAAGATGCATAAACAACTTCCACAAAACAGAAAAAGAAATTCCGACCATAAACAAATTACTAGCGCAACTCAAACGGTATTAAAATCTATAAGGTACTAAAACGAGCTTAAAGACAATCGTTAAAAATTTGGATTTCTAGTGGCGCAAGACCGAAACCAATAGAATGGTTCTTATAGAGAAGACCAATATTCGCCTGAAAAGGATCTTGTACTTGAGGGCAATGAAATAATACAGGGATGAAGGGCGACCAATTGTATTCACTGACGAGTCGTATGCCCACTTATCACATACAAAAGGTAAAGCGTGGTCGGATGATTCCGCTCAAGGTCTAAAGCGCCCGATATCAAAAGGCTTTTTCCGAACGCCCCACTAATGTTCACATCTGGTAATAAAACCGGAGACTGTCATGATGACATGAATTCCACAAATTATGAGAAATAGTTACAGACCCAACTGATTCCAAATTTGAGCCTTAACTCGGTGGTGATTATCGATAATGCTCCATACCACAACAAACTAATGAATCCTACCCCTACATCTAATGACAAGGAGGCAAAAGTTGAATCGTGGTTAGTAGACATGCGGAAGCCACAACTTTACAATCTAATAAAAAAAAAACAAAAACGTGTTTAAAAGACACGTAATAGACGAAATGTTTAAAAAAAATCAACCACGGTGCCCTTCGTTTACCCCCGTATCATCCCGATTTCAACCCCATCGAGATGACGTGGACTGCCATTAAAGTAGCCGCTAAAAACGTTAATTGAAACGTATCCCAGACAATGGAGCTCATACGGGAAAAAGTAAATTGAAGAGGTCAGAAAGAATGGAGTGAAAAGAAAAGTTTAACAGAAAATTGAAAGAGGTCGAAGATGAATATAGGAAGAGCGACCATATTGTTGACGAAATGGCGGAACAATTATTCATCATTAATGCAGCTTCGGATTTGGAAATTGAGTCTGAAAGTGAGAGCGACGATTACAGTAATGAAGCTATGCCAAGTACCTCATATCATCACATGATATGCAAGTAGGAAAGACTTTATATCAGGGATTTCCCCTTCAGTGACAGTGTTAAATAATAATAAGTGTAAATGTATAAAAAATATTAAATGTAATAATAATGTGTGTGTTTATGATAAAATCTGCCCCTGTCGAAAGGTTGGGTATCGAAATTGAATCTCTAATTTATAAGTTATTTATGTAACTTTCTGTCTCCAAAGTTTTTTAATATTTATTTAATTTGTACTAATTAGATTACTAATTTGTATTAGATTTTTTTCGTACATTGGTGTATAAAAAAATTACAACACAACACCTAACAGTTTCCTTCACGAGATTACATGCACTATATAGTCTTACTAGGTCTTGCCATAAATATTAATCAAAGAAAAACTACTTTTTTTATTGTACGCAACATTTATTACTCATAAACCATTAAAAATATTACAGACTAACTATAAAAAATATATAAAGCTTATTCAAAGTGGTCTCGATTGGCTGTAATACAGTTCTAGAAACGTTGAGGCCAGTTACTAATAGCAGCACGCACTGTTTCTATGGAAAAATACTTCGCTGTTAGTTGTAGGGATTGCTTTAGGGCCTTTAAATTATTCTGTGACCTTCCTTTTGCGTACCCTATTCTTTTTTAAATTACCAGTGCGTCACTTATGGGCTGCCAGTCCTAAGTCATCTTTTAAAATACGCGACATGGTTCTGCGTGCTACCTTCAACTCCTGAGATAAAATCTTTTATTTCGAACATTATTTCTTACACCTTCTTTCAAATATTTATTCTTTCCCTTACTGCTTTGATCGCCTTTATCGTACAACTACTACCTGGACGGCTAGATCTTTTTCTGTGAACATTGAACAGAGGAGTTTTCATTGTACTTGTCAATTGCCCGTTACACAAACCTTTCACTAAAGATGAGAGATGGAGAATTTAAAAAATTGTATTTGGCTCGATACCTACTTTATATAATGCAATCACAGCGATTCGGTTCTCTAAAATGTTGTTATTGTTATCACCCTACTACACTCATAATATTTTATGTTATAAAAATGTAGTAGGGTGTTCCCTACTATATTTTTAAAACATAAAATATTTTACATTATATTGGCGCGAAAACAAGAAAGCACCACTAACAATCTTACAAAAATGACAGATTTAAAATTCAAAAGTATTCTTTTGTTTATGTTTAAGTGTAAAAACTTGTACTTGACGGTAGTCGTACTGTATTCCAGCTGCGAGAGACGGCGACTAGATGGCGCTAGTGGGACGTGCACCGGAGGCACCATTTAAAATTATTTAGACGATATAATTTTATATCGATTATTTGGCTCAAAACACTTGGATTCAAACTAGTAAAATATTGTGAAGTTACCCCCTACCTAAGCGACCGCCTTTATAACGAGCTGCGCTGTTGAGATGGTACGCATTTTGAACGATTGCGTCCTGGTGCACGGACCACTGTCTCTCTACAGTCAGTACTGCATGGTTATTGGATGTGGAACGTTATCTCTGATAATTAGTACTATCTTTATTGCGGTGGGTACGTGGACCACTGTCCCTGACAGTCAGTACTGACCTATGTGACCGTCTTCATTGAAATGGTAAGATATTTAACTAATTCTACACCTTTGTTAATTTCCTAGGTTTAGGATATTCTGATTTATTTGAGTTATTGAAATAAATTCTGTATATTGCCATATCTAACTTTAACTTCTAATGTTTGAGCTTAACCCGATATACTTATTCCACTACTTTATTTGTTTATGTTTACACCTGACCGGTTTCGCTTTATGGCATCATCAATAAGTACAAATAATTTTAATTCTATAATGTATTGCAACAAGTTCCATCAAGTGCCGACAATCGAGAAAGTAAATTACAATTGTAACAATATTATGGCCAAACTAAGTATTCTTGCTTTTGCCATTTCTTAGTTTTACCCTGTTTATACTATGTGTAGGTAAAGGCAAAACTTTAAGAAGTGATGTGTGAAATATGGTGAAATGTTATGACTTATCTCGAAAATGAGAAGAAAAACAGTTATTTTATAATACCTGTCGGTCAAGCTATGAAACGCACGGCAATGACGGCTGGTTTATCAGAACGCACATCACAAAACATAAAACAAGAGGTTAAAAAAGTAGCGTCAGCATCGTCGGAAACTGGTGCAAGTACGAGTACAGAAGCTGTTAAACTTTCGACAGCACGTAACAAAAGAGATAGGAAAGCAACATTAGAAATTGATAATTTTATGATTAGCAGACGAAATATAATAAACAGCTTTCATACGGTGAAAAAAGAAACACTGCGAAAAATTCTAGCACTTGCAAAGGATTAAAATTTTCTTGGGTAAAAAACGACGACTATGTGGAGAGCATTAGAAGACAAGCTAAGTTTTAAGTTCTAAAAATGCAAAAAGGCTTGTAATTTTTTAAATTACCCATGTTGATGGTAATCCATCAACCTAAACGCCTGCTGCCTATTAAGGCAGCAATATTGGGAAAGTGATGGGCTGTAAGAATTAAACGAGAAGGAATAAATAATTTCACTGGGCGCAGACGCAAAGAGTTATACTGACACAAATTTTATTTAATTTTATTTGTGATTGAACGCAATTAATGTGTCTAGGTTTACCCAATTAAATACACAATTTTAATTGTGACACATAAATAAATAATATTTTTAATATAGTTTGTTATTTTTTACTGACTCTACCCTTCGAGTTACTTCTTATCGCCAGCGAACAACTTAGCGTGAACAGGTTTGTAGATGTCTCGATCATTGACATGCGTTGACATAAAAAGTTAAAAAAAGTATTTAACTTTATTTTTCTGTTTTTGAATTAAAAACTTCTTAAGGCGCGTTGAACACTTTTAGGTGAACAAACAAATACATTTTTGGCAGGGGGAATCATATAAGGTCGCGTCAACGCGTCACCGTCACCGTCACCGACATGCTAGAGTCACAAAACTTTAGCCGCGTTGAGCACTATTTGGCAGGGGAAATTTTTATGAGTTCGCGTCACTTAGTCACCATAACTTGACGTTATAGGTTTTCACTTCTATCGGCAGTCCTTATGACTGCCAATTTTTTTTGTACAACTCTTGCGCTAAGAATATTTCTGTGTCGTGGAACACTTTACAAACCACCTACACGAAACGGACGCCAAGAACACCTATACTACCAGACCCTCAAAGCTCAGTGCTGAAATCGGCGAGGTGAGCGTATATACCGCTACGTTTCCGTGCATTAAGTAGTTAAAAATATTATGGATGTACAAGGGCCCATCTCTATATTAATACGTGAAACAACAACTTTAACTTAAATTAGCACAGTTAAAGTTTATATGGAGGAGGAAGGCAGAAGGGTAAAATCAAAAAGAAAAAGAAATAAAAAGTTTTGGTCGAATTTCGGCCACTGAACGACCACTATTTAATATATAATACCGATATTTACCAACGTTTATTATTGAAAGTATAAAACTGTAATATTTCTTATTTGAAATTAATATAGTCACAAAGAAATAGTAGTTACATATATACACAACTATATCGCTTTAAAAAGATTTTGATCACACTTTATGTTCCCTTGTAAATTTTTTGATCCACACCCCGTCTGCAAATAATTTGCATCCGAACTTTAAGCTCACAACTTGTATAGAATTCGGTATCAAATAATTTCCTTTTAAAGAAGTATTTATTAAATTAAACTTACTTGAAAATTTTGCAACAAAGTACAAAGTTAGTACCACAAACACAACTTTCGAACACATGTTTTGAATTAAAATTAATAAATATTATATAATCAAAAGCGCGGTACGTCAACGTTTGACCGTGATACGGCCAAATGACCAGCTACATTGACCAGCTCAAGGAATATATATTGAGTAAATACATACATATAATAACAGATGTTCGTAGAACAATCTTGTTAACAGGAAAATATTAAAAGGTAGTCAGCATCTCATACTCTGTGAATTCAGAGCCACGAATTTGATATTTCTATTTTGTCTTTCGATTTTAGCTTCATATATTATGTTGGACTAACCGCCCGCCCCGACTTCGTACGGGTATACATAGAAAATTTAAATATTACAAATTTAACTTTATGCCTCACTTTTTAAGCGTTTGATTTTTGTTGAAGTATTGGTCCATTTCATCGTCATCAGCCTTTCGCAGTCCACCGCTGGACATAGGCCTCTTCAATTCCACGCCACTTAGTTCGATTTTCGCTTCTCGCATCCAGTTCCTGCCAGCCGTTTTGCGCAGATCATTACTCCACCTGGCCTGTGGACGTCCCACACTACGTTTGGCGAGGCGCTGTCTCCACCTAAGAACTCGTTTTCCACAACGGTAATCAGTTCTGCGGCTAATATGGCCATTTATTGGTCCATGTATAGCCACATTATTTGTCCTTTGATGTTTAACCACAACTTTGATGTTTCCTCTATATTCGTACGCTTCGTTGTCCTTTTCGAAATGGTCGAAATGGTTATTGTGATACACCACATTCCGCAGCCAAGTCTTTGGTTGGATTTCCACTCTCAAGCTTTAATATAATACGCGATTTTTTTCTATAATATTTTGTTTTCTTTGTGACATATTAAAATTTCACGAATAACTCAACTATATGTTTTGGTGAGTCTTGTGTTCTAATAAGTAACAAACTGAGTGAAGAGAAATGAAAATATCATTGGGTTTCTATTATACTGCACACACACGTATTTTGTTTCTGAGAATTACAATAGATGCTAAACACGACAAATAATTTTTTTTAGGACCTTATTAACGATTTATTGTGTGATGTGAATACTGTTACTTATACAAATTAACTAACTACTAGTGGTTTAAACGGGCGCCACGCAACTTTCTACTGTGCCAAGTAGGGTCAAACACTTTGTGTGATCCATAAATTGATGTCCTGAGTCTGTGTTCCTGGTGTCCGATGCATGTATGTTTGTAAAATTACCCTCGACACAAGATATATTTTCCAAATGCGGGAGTTGTCTTTTTAAAGAAAAGTCGGCATTCTTATTAATTCTATTGAATTCAGCCGGGACTTTTGATGTTTAACCGACTTAAAAAAAGGAGGAGTTTATCAATATGACTGTATTTTGATGATTCTTTTTTTATTTTAATAGCTGGGGCTTCCTGTGTGGTCACATTTAAATTTCGTTGAGCTCTTGAAATCCGTATTTTTCGTTAACATAAATTTTAAATTACATATCCCATTTGAATAATTCGGAAAGTAATTTTCAGGCACGGATAGCCTTGAATATGAACTGATTTATTTGGATAAGAATTAGTAAACTAGTTTATCCCAACGTCACTCTCACAAATTTTAACATAATAAAATAATCATTATGACAGGTATGTAACAGTTAGACATATGGTATCGCGGACTTTTTGTGGATATTGATGTCTTCTATAAAATCGTAGTACATCATTTTGCTCTATCGTCAATGCTTTTCGCAGTGCACGCAATTAAGGATTTTTTTGGGTACTATTTTACACCTTGAGCTTTATTATCGACGTTTTCATATTCACACTCGGTGATGAATTAGCTTTGTAACGGTGAAAGATTTTTCGAATCGGTTCAGTTGTTTCTTAGCCTGAGAAGTGTAGATATAGATAAGGTAACTTTTAGATCATCTGGTAATTCACGGGAATTCGTTGAAATAATTAAGCAAATGACTGATGAACAGATAAATAAATACCAGTACCTAAGTACTGGGGAAAAAAATTATAAAACCGATATTCCTCTTTTCTTTAATGCTTAAGATGCAATGCGCTTTAATATAGAATCTATATCAATTTAATCCAATGCTACTTTATCGGATTTTGAGCAATATTAGCTCTACATTTTTTGCGCTGTAAGCTTCAAACTTCGACGATTGGTAAATCCCACAGCCCGGCGCGGCGTGTAAAAAATTGTGAAATATAATACGCTACTTTTAAGTGTTAATGACGTCACGAAAAACAGTTTATGAAGACATTTATCTACGATTATTAATGTTTGCAAATCTCACTCAGCCTCAGCATCTGATATTTGTTTCTGATGACCAAATAGTGGCTGACCAGTTTTCCAGAGTTGAAAACAAACTGTTTTAAAAAATTTACCTAATCGTATTCAAGGAAAATAAACAAAAAGGAGGATCTTACACGAAGGCCACGTTTTTTTACGCGGTATTAAAAAAATATGGCTACAGTCGCAGCACTGAGTCGTAGAAAAAGTTTTCAACGATGTAAAATTTTCCGCCTTTTTTAGATTGATTTGATATATTTACTACAAGAAAAAGGATCGTAACATTTATTAATAGATTTTATAGTGATAGGACACATTAGTTTAGTTTGTTAGTTGTTACGTAATGATTATTTTGTGTGCGTTTAAATGGAACAATGCCTCGTTTTCGTTATACACATAAACGGCTAAAAATTTACTATGAAAAAGATATTAATTTACGGAGTATGTCGAGTAAAAACTGCCCTGGCTTAATGTACATATCGTGAACGTTATGGGATCACTCCTGTTTGTCCTTCTAATAGTCGGATTATTGTACAAATCCTCTTCCAATTGTAACATCGACACAGATGACCAAATTTAAAAACTTGTGATTTTCTTTTTTTGTGATTATTATTGTGACTGTAATTATTTAAAAGAAATCGTTGATACATAATATTATTTATTTTCAACTTTCCCGGTATTGTTGTATAAGTATAAGCGACGTTATGTTATTATTAATATACGGCCGACGTATCTTGGCAATCGTTGATGAAATGCACTAACATTTGTTTATGTTCAATGTAACTCACTGGTTCTGTTTGTAAATTTTATCTGTTCTTCCATCGCTTTTTTGTAATTACTCTTTTTACTATCATCTTATCACTCTTTATTATCTTGCACTAATATTTCAAGGGTTCATGGATGACGATAGTATTATTTTCACCTGGTCTCAGTTATTTTAGCAGTTTGAACAAAGTCACTGTTCTGATATTTCTTAACCGGTATATGAACTATTTTTGTACTGTTCTCTAGACTTTTTATAATATGCACTGTTGCTTAATGTTATTACACCCAGACTAACTTCAATTGTTAAAAAAACAGTTCATATATTTTAACTTGAAAAACTATGGAGCCGAAGAGAACACGAGCACAGCAGCGTCACCTCCATCTCAGTTTATGAATAAGAATGTATAATTCATTCCTTAATATTTATCTTTAGAGACCAAATTCTTATTTTTATATAGGATTAGGATATATAGGATTTTCATAATAAGTGGACTCTTAAAACGGATGAGATTTTTAAATTGGCTAATAGATGAGTTTTTCCGGGAACTGAAAAATCAAAAATCGAAGTTAAAAGAAACCGAAACAGTAGTGACTAAAGTCGACGGCCAAAGATATTCAGAGAAAAAAATTAATATAGCCGCAATTTAACCCTATACTTACAGCTTTGTAGTCGACACAAAACCTGTCAATACACCAGCAATGCCGATTGAATGCCAATTACCGATTACTTGTACATAGGCTTTCAAAATTGTACAACCGCTAACGTCATAGATTCACACAATATAAAACATGTACTGAGCTTAGGAATACCTGTTGATGTGAACGTAGATATCGTACATTTACCAGACACTAACATCAAAGATACGCTATATGATAGCTTGCCTTACATTCGTAAAACGGGGGATTCCAAAGAGAATGTTCCAGTACACTGCAACGCGGGTGTATCCAGTGCCTCTATAGTGACTATAGCATACTTAATGCACCATGAAAAAATGGAGTTTGAAGATGCTTATGCGTTTGTGAAAAGCAAAAGACATACAACCCGCTAACAACCCAATGATGGGTTTACAAAACAGTCGAAGGCCATGACGTCAGGAGAATTGATATAAGTTAAGGTAATTCAAACAAGCTTGAATGAACTACGCCCGGCCAATGCTAGCTAAGATTTTGCTTAATATTAACGGTCTTGCAAGATATTTTAGGTCATACCAGTACCATACCATTTGGTAAGCCTGGAAGATAGCAGAGACGAATGTTTTCACCCAGCTGGTTTAAAATCCTACAATCGTTCTACGGCTACATTCAGTTGAAGTGAAGTAATGGTATAGTCACTTTTACCATAAGGGCCTTCGAAACCATTGAAATCGATTCAAGTATTTGGTATAACGTCTTAAAATTTATTAAGACAATTAAATAAAACTTCAATAAGCAAATTATCTTTTTCAGAATTGTTTTGTTAATAAATAATTATGCGTTCAGAGTAAAAAGTTGTTTTATTTTGATTTAAACAATAACTTTTTGACAGAGCTACAGTATATGTGGTCATCAGGGATGATGGATCATCCTAATGAATTTCCTGCTGATTGTTTGTTGATGACGTTATTTGCGTTTCCTGTCTCCGGAACGGTAATTAAAATCAGCAGCGGGCTTGCTCACTTCGTGTTCGCAGATGAAGAAGGCTTTCTTATCGCAGCGGATGTCATTCAACTGTCCGTTATATAACATGGAACCGCATCGCTCGTCCACATCTCCCGGTGGGCCGTCCGGCTGGCCCTCGGCCCAGTACGAGTAGCCGCTCTCTTCTACCGATGTACCTGTAACATGATTAATGGTTGCATTTCTAAACCTTCGCTTTCCATAACAGATAACAACGTCAATGCTGAGAAATAAAGTGATAAACTGATCAGGTAACTGGTATTCACAACTTGGGCATCTAGTCACTAAGCCCCCTCATTGAATAGACTCTAGTGCGAGTTTATTTCACATAACTCGATCCGTACGGCTACCACGTTTGGCGTTGCAATTGATCCTTACTCAAGCGTTAACAATCGCACAAGATTAGCCTGGCCCTGTGGACGCAACCACGGTTAGGCAATCTGGTCTAAACAAACACGATGAACGAACTTTTAAAGGAGTTTCCGACTACCTACAGCTTTTTAAATAGTTCCCATGACTTGAATTGTTCTTATTAGCATGTTACATGTCCAAAACACGAAGGTATTTGAAAACTAACTAAAATAAAAAAAATCTTTCCATTCGGAAAGCACAGTATCTGTCTTTTATAGCTCTTTCAAATCATGGGCAGAATATTTACCTCTGAGAGTTTGCCAGCCTTCCTCGTATCTGTCATGGAATCCTAAAAGCACAGCTTCAGCCGTCGAATCTTCCTTGACCTTGTTCTTGGGCATGTTTTCTGTTAATACGGCCAGGAACTCGGCTTCCTCCTTTGAATTGATAACTGCCAAGTAGGATCTCTCATAGCTGCACACAGCATGCGCATCAGTCCAGTTTTGAGGTTTCAAATGGAACTTATAGCAGCGACCTAGTTTTTCGTTTAGTTTGTAATCTAAAATTTTAAAAATCTAGATTGAAAATCTATTAAAATATACTTAACTTACTACCTAAACAAACTAATAAATATTTTCATTTCAGAAACCGTAAGTCCTCTTACACACCATACCTGCGGAGGTTTTAGGCCGCGCGGATATGCCGTCGGGATATGCAGCTGGAGACACACAGAATAACAATTCAACGCCAGAATGGTGTGTTGAAGGCCTTATAGATACGTTATATCGTGTCTTTTGTGTTGTAGTGACCATGGGCGACAGCGGCAATTACTTGTTACATGCTGTTTTGCTCCCTAAAACCCTAACTCTTAGCTTTGAGATAACAAAGTTGTCCTTACCTAAATAAGGCATATTACACTCCTTATTCCAATCCAGCGATACGAGGGTCTTCTTACAAATGAAGGCTTTCTTGACGAAGCAAGGAATGTCATTGAAAGTGCCGTCTGGTCTCATGGTCACACAGTCTTCGTTTCCGTCAGCATCATTGGGCTCGCCAGGGCTCCAATTGTGATATACATCGTCTATTAGATTACCTGCAATAAGAGCATTTAGATCATCTAGACGCATGGAAGCATTTAGATGTTGGGCTATACGACTGATGGTCATGAAGTCTCGGGTTCGAATCCGAGTTGATCCTTATTCGTCAAAAAAAGCGTAGTTGAATTATTCTGATTATTGAAACGCTTAATAACAGCTTCGATTTAAAAGTCGAGTTTTCAGCCCACGAGCCGTCGGTCCTACGCCTAATCTCTCCAGGTTGTGTCGGATAACCGTCCCATCGGCTTATGAGAGTGAGGGAACAGAGAGTGCACCTGTGTTTGCGCACACACTTGTGCACTATAATGTCTCCTGCGTAATTGGCTGGTCTACGGATTAATTTTTATTTATTTATTTATAACTTTTTTGAATACTTTTAACTAAACACAGGTAAAAAAATAATGAGACTATCAAATGGTTAAGTCGCCAGGCATCAATTTATATACATTCGTTTCAGGTATACAATTAAAAATATCATAATATTTGCAAAAGCTTAAAAAATTTGCGTCCAACATAACAAAATCAATGTCAGGTATATAATAATACTTACATATTATTATTAAAACAAAGTACTTTTACAGTGGCGTAACTATAGGTTAGCAGTGCTGGCAAAATGCCACGGGCCCCCGACCAATGAGGGCCCCGGCTCGAGAGGCTCAGAAGTAAATTTTTAACAATGTACCTGAGATATATAAAATGTATTTACTACAAAATATATTTTTAAATATAAGTGAAAATTAAGGGTGGGAAGTTCAAACTTACAAAACACGTCACTATTGATCGGAACAAAACGAAATTATCGGAGTCGAAATTCAAACTGCGTTAGTAATGTTATTGAGAAAAAATACCTTGTTCCATGATTTTTAAAGCAATTAAAACTGTAAATGTAAAATATATAAGTATAAAATAACTGAAAAACTGAATAGTAAACAAACGCGAAATGACAATGACGTCATTGTCTATGTCAAAAGCGCGCGCAAAATGGCGATGTTTGATTAGCTTAAATTTAATCAGTGTTTTAAATTTCACTTCGAAAATCAGTTTGACTATATTCAATCCTATTTATATTTTTTCTACTTGACGCAAATGATCATATTAAGAAATAAAACTAACCACAGCTAGTGCTGAACGATCATTTTCAAAACTAAAATTAAAAACCAATTTAAGCAAATCTATGGGACAAGACAGGTTAAGTTACTTGCCTATTGAAAATTCTATGATTCGATCTTTGAATATTGATGATGTTATAGATACTTTTGTGGAACAGAAGATTTTTCTTATTAAATATCTAATCGAAATTAAATTGTTATTTCATTGTAAATATATAGATCCATGCTCTTGAAAATAAAAATATTATTCGAGTTCGATAACTGCTTAAGGGGTTTATTAAAATTAAACTAAGCACAGTAACATTCTTACTGAAAGGGCCCCCTCAAAAGATGCCACGGGCCCCAGATGGTAACGTAACGCCTCTGACCTTTTACCACTCCCAAAGTCGCCTCCTCTTATTTCCTAATAAAAGAATATACTAAAGCAACAAGCAAATCTTACCATCAATAGTTTCGTAAATTCCTTTGGAGAGCAAATCTGTGATTCCGACGTACACATCATTGGAGGTTTGCGTTTCCCTCCATAATGCCGACAGTAGTTCAGCTTCTTTATTATCTTCTGGGTAAAATAATTTTGCGCTTTCCAGCGTACATGTCCTTTTCGCACTAAACCATGTTTTAGGCAAAGTGTGAATCTTGTAAAAACTCTGTGTCGCTTCTATATATTGGTAGTCTTTTCGGAAGAACTTTTTATCTTTTTGGCTATCTACAAAAGAAAATAATAATAATAAAACATTAAGTGAAAAGAGGAAAATTGCTAAATCGGAAATCCCCAATTTCCCACGTCATTGGTAAACGAATCAATCTATAATCAAAACCATTTTGTTTTCACACTATAGACAAATCATTACATTTATTAGATTTTTTTCATTTATTTGATTTCTTCAATTGTTTTGATTTGTTTTAATACGTTAATTGTGAGAAAGTACAGATAGTTTATTGTGATGTAGTTTAATATTAGTTTTGTATGTGTTGTTTTTAGGGCTTGGTTTGTATCTGCTTCTTTTTTTTTATTTGTGAATAATTGTACCCGTTTTTATGAACAGCATACAGTATGTATTCACCTGTAATTAGTCAAACAATTGGAAGTAGACCTCACTACGTTTGTAAACTTGCTATCATATTGTTGCGACTGTTGGTGATTCTGCACCAAATAAATAAATATTAATAATTTAAATTCTTCTTCCTCTTACCACAACTGTCATAATAACTGTAAACAACAATAAATTTGATAATTCTGTTAACATTGTGGGATACTGGTGCCTGTTACAGATCGGCAGATATGCTCACACTAGAGCAAGAACTGTATTACGGGTCACCAAGCACAAGCACCTTGATCTACTGCACCAAGTCGTCAGGGTACAATTTATGAAAACAATCGACATTAAAGAATACTGTTGAGAAACAATTGATTTCAATGCTTTTCAACAAATGCGGTGGTTTTGCTCGTTTCAGAAAAAAATCTGTTTGTATCTTCTTGTTAGTAATAAATAATTTTCCTGGTTTTTTCTCTTAATTGATTAAAGAGGATATGTATCCAACTTCTAACTCGTATTTATTTAATCCTCACAATCCTATTCACTGTTGATAAATCGGACAGCGAAACAATAAAAACATTGTTTATATACTGATGTCATAAGAAAAAAACGTAAGTATCTATCTGATGTTTTTGTGAAACTATACAACTATTATGTTTTAGGAAAAATAAGCATTTATGAACGTTTTTATTAAAGCTCAACCAACTTGTAGGTACAGGAAATGTAAGGCTCTGTCCACTGATGAAATATTAGTGTTGTGTCAGTGCTCTGTCTTACAATGGGACGTCGTCTGGTTTTAATAAAACTAAACTTTTTATTTAACTTTTTACAACTTATGAAGAAGCATATTTGTGCTTACGGTGACTGTATACTGTGATAAAAACCTCAATATATAATGTACCATGTTGATTGTTCAGTTAGTCGTCTAAAAGCTGTAAGATCTAACAATGTATCTGTACCTAATAAAAACTATAATACCTAAGTGTTTACAAGAGCAGGAAGTAATACGAGGCAAGAAAATTTACTTTTGAAATTAAATAACGACAGAGAGAAAGATGCGAAGACATTGTTAAGAATTTTCAGCGTGCTGAACATAAAACTTTTTCACAAAAAACGATTTCTATAATCATCCACGTAAAATCCTTGCATAGAAAATATACAAAGCGTAAAATAAGCTGGTTTCAATTTGACTGACTTAAATTACAACATGTCAATTCTTGTCTAAGCCTAATTCTAATAATTTAAATATAGCACTATGTTATAATGTTTGCTAGGAACACCTTAAATCCGTTTGAAGTCAGTACCAACAAAAAATTTAAAAGACCAATAATAGTTACAAAAATGTAAGCGGCTACCAAAATTAAAAAACCTGTCAACAATATTATAACGTATCCTCGTATATATCATATTTTCCATTTTAGAGCAAATTATAATACCTAAGTAGTAAGTTGAACTAATTGATATCCCCCAATTCCTGTATAAACTCGTAAATCGCGTGAGCCAACCGATGGAAGCGACCATCTTCAAATGTCAATTCCTGCTGATTCGAAACCGCATGATGAGAAAGTGTTAAATTTCAGCAATCAAGGCTAATTTACAATATTTATAGGAACACAGTAAGACAAACTGGTTGTATAAATATAGTATTAACCGTATCTCAACTTTGCATATCTTTTGTTGCCGACAGAATCCTGTTTACTTGATCGGCATCATCTAATTAGGTTATACGACTCCTAACCGTACCTGTCAAATCAATCAGATCAGGTCAAAGAATACAACAAAGGTTCTATTCGTATTAATGATATTTTAAGCATCGCCATCTAACCCCTAACCTTTCTACCTTTCATCATCAACTCATGAGAAAATGAAAGAATATAAATAAGATTTACACGCACGCACATTGATATCATCCTCTAATCCCTGATTTATTTTTTATCATCAGCTCATTTAAATAGCTTGAAAGTTTAGAACTAAAGGTTTATACATACGTATGAAAGTGAAAGAATTAATATCTAACTAGCTCACCTAAATAACTTGACATAATACGATTAAGGTAACACACAAACATGTGTTATTGAAAGAATTTTCTTCCAACTCCAATCTGTTAAGGAGATGTATCTTCCATAATTATGAAATGATGCAAACAGATGCAAATATTGGAATAGCTTTAGAAGATATATGATAAACATTATGTATTCATTAATGTAAAGTAATTCAGCCCAAACGCAAGGTAGATGCTATAAACCGTTGAGGAGTTCCCTCGACTGTTCTTCGTCGTCATTATCAGACCGCTAATGACAGTTATATCCCTTCTAGGTGTAAAGCCACATCAATACAAATTAAAAAAGCCAACATACTTTGTCTGCTAACTATTTGCATTTCGAACTTTGAGCTCACAACTTACATAGAAGTCCGTATCAAATAATATTTAAAAGAAGTATTGACTAAATTAAACTTACTTGAAAAGTTTGCAACAAAGTACAAAGTTAGTACCACAAACACAACTTTCGAACACATTTTTTGGAATAAAGTTAACACATGTATTCAAAAGCGCGGTACGTCGACGTTTGGCCGTGATACAGCCAAGTGAAGATACATTGACCAGGGCAGGTTATATTTAATGAGTAAAACATACCTATACATACCTATAGATGTGCGTTGAACAATCTTGTTAACAGGAAAATATTAAAAAATAATTATCATCTCATAATATGTGGACTCAGAGCCACGAATTTGAAATACTATATTGTCTTTGGACTTTTATTTCACATATTATGTAGGGTCTGTTAATTTACGGGAATTCGTTGATATAATTAGACAAATTACTTACGTACAGGTAAATAAGTATAGGTACCTAAGTACTGGGGAAAAATAACTATAAAACAGGCATTCCCCTTTTCTTTAATACTTAAGATGCAATATAGTTTAATACAGAACCTATATCAATGCAATCCAATGCTATTTTATCGGATTTTGAGCAATACTGGCATTACATTTTTTGCGCCATAAACTCCAAACCTCGACGATTGGTAAAACCCACGGCCTGGCGCGGCGTGTAAAAAAAGTAAAATGTATCTACGGGATTTTAGAGAGCCAATGACGTCACGAAACACAGTTTATGAAGTCTTTTATCTACGATTATTAATGTTTATGAATCTCAGTCACCACGGATCTGATATTTATTTAAATGACCAAATATTAGCGGACTAATTTTCCAAAGTTGAAAACAAGCTGTTAGAAAATCTTATCTATTCGTGTTCAAGGAGACTGAACAAAAGGGAAGATCTTACTTGAACCTGGCATGCATGGGCCGACTCGACCTCGAGTGATACCACGGCCTCACAGAAAACCGGTGTGAAACAGCGCCTTCGCTGTGTTTCACCGAGTGAGTGAAGATACCGGAGGCCCATAATCCAACCCTTCCCGTCATCCCCCAAGGCCGGCAACACACTTGTGATGCCTCTGGTGTTACGGGTGTCCATGAGCGGCAGTAATCACTTATCATCAGGCGATACGTCTGCTCGTTTGCCCCCTATTCCATAAAAAAAACTTGTAGGCCATGTTTTTGTTCCGCGTGTAAAAAAATATGGATTCAGTCCCAGCAGCGAGTCGTAGAAAACGCATAACGTAAATTTTCAACTGCGTAAATTTTTCCTACAATGTTACGCTGATTTGATATTTTTACATTTAATATGACACAAGAAAAGGTATCGTTACCGATTGTCTGTTATTTTTTATTGGAATATCGATAGTGTTTCTAGGAAAACTGACGTTTGAACAACCTCAACGGTTCAATATGCATAAAATTTTCATTTGTCTCAAATATTTTTTTCTAGAGTCTAGTGGTTATTACAGCCCAGAAAATATTTAAATAAGAAGTGAAAATTAAGGAAGGGAAATTCAAACTTAAAAAAAACATTATTGGTCGAAACGAAATGTAATGTTAATCACTTCATCGAAATTATTTCAAACTGTGTTAGTAGTTTTTGTGTGAAAAATTTCTTTCTTCCATTATTTTTATAGCAATTAAAACTGTAAACAATAAACTGAAACACTAAATAGTAAACAAACACGAAATGACAATGACGTCATATGCGTGTCATGTGTCAAAAGCGCGCACACAATGGCAGCGTTTGAACAGCCCAAATTTAGTCAGGGTTTAAATTTCACTTTGAAAATTGATTTGACTATTTTCAACCCTATTTATATTGTTTTTAAGAAATAAAAAAGCATATTCTCTGTTCTTCAACGGTTGATAGTAAAAGACTCATTTTTTCTAAAAATAAAAAAAATCTTCTTTTCTCATTGTTTTCTGGATTAGAATATTCAAGGTTATTTTTTTTATATATTTCTTTATTTAATTAATAACATTTCGTAAGTGCCAATAATTAAATACTACGTAGCAATCGTATTTGTCACAGAGTTTGTGAATAAATGGATAGAAAACATTACAAGACACAGAGACAAACTGTAATAATAATATAGACAGAGATTTCAGGCGGGCTCAGTAGCATAGGGATATCGTTTGCGACTGCTGTGCTAGGGGTGTCGAGTTCGACTTCCGGGTCGTACCAAATTATTGTATGATCTGCAACTATATATATAATATATATATATATATATATATATATATATATATATATATATATATATATATATATATATATATATATA
>PKRV01001004.1:333765-350571 GCA_003709505.1 Hyphantria cunea
ATACTATGTACAAGCTCTGCTTAGTTTGGGACTAGGTGGTGATGTGTGTTAGATGTCCGTCAAATGTCGAATATATAAAATTCTCGTGTCGCGGTATTTGTAACAAAACTCCCCCCAAAAGGCTGGTCAGATTTTATTTAAAGTTGTCTGCATATCGGGTAGATCTGAAAATCGGCTAACAGCTATTTTTCAAACCCCTAAATGATTTATACTTTTTTTTGAGGGTTTTTTTTATAAGGCAAAACAGCGTTTGCCCCGTCAGCTAGTAATATATAAAGTGGATTGGCTTGTTGAAATAAAACACAAGTTATATAAACAACTATTGTAATAACTAATAAATAAGGCTGTTTTAAGTACATGAGCCGAAACGTGTGTGTATAAAGTTTGGTTCAGATTGAAAGCACATTAAACTAATACAAAATAGTCAATAAACGTAGCACCATGTTCATAAGATGTCTGAAGTTGCCTTAAACTTAATCAACGTGATTTATAAAATATATGTTTAATAAGTTGGCAATAGGTTCATTATCGTTCATTTTGGCATCCGTTTGTTAGCCGTAGATATATCATAAATAATCATACAATGAATTAAAAGAAACAACAGACAATAAATTAGTTTTTTTATACCGACTTAAGAAAGGAGGAGGTTCTTAATTCTGTGACTGTATATTTAACACTTTCGACCGGCTGAATTGATTTTGATGATTTTTTTACCTTAATCAACAACGAGGTCGCAAACTTGTTATTTTTTTATTACAAAGCTAACCAATTTAGTAGAACACTGAACATCATCTTATACATCCTTTCAAAAATCAAACGAATACTTGTCTATTGTGGGGTTTTCTTATCTATGATATATCTATGGTGTTCTAAACTAATAGACTTTGTACACGTCCAACAAACTTTACGTAGGTCAAGCAAAATGTTATTAAATTATAACAAACAATATCATTGTTGATTTAAAAAATATTGTGCTTTATTTTTCATGAAATACCCGCTAAAACTATTGTAATATAAAATATTTAAAATTGACCAAGGTCAGATAAATGACAGCAACAGCTGACTGCAATCTTTTGAAAACGTAAATTAGTTTTATTCAGTAAAGAATAATTTAAAAAATTAATTCGTTCAGCGAGGCTAATGTGCGTCTGTAACATTTTTAACATTTATTACAATTTTCATTATGTATAAAAGTCCAAGCAGGTATTTCATTCGTACACTTTCATCGCCATAACTAATAAACTATTAACCATAAACAATCAAGACTTTCGCGCCAAATTAAAATCACATGATTCTTACACAAATAAAACAACCATAGCTAAGATGTAAAGTGTTCGAACGAAGTGAGACGTATTTGTAATAAATTTTTTTTTTAATATAGTGTCTACCAAACTCTCCTCTGCCTGATGAAAGTATGCATAGAATCAAAGAATGGTGGTCACCAAACTTAACATCGTTGATGCAGACAATGCAGCATATCCACACAGCGGTGGCCCAATTAGATGCTTTCTCATGTCTGCTTAAAGTATCGTAGTGAGAAAGAGACAATAGCACTGATAGTGTTTTATATTGTTATTTATTCTTGTTACAAAAAAAATATGATATGGTGCTATAACACATCTTTTTTCGAACACTTTACATTAATTTTTTTATTATTTGTCTATTTTATACAATTTATTATTAACATTTTTACATATTTAAGTACGAGTGTAATATTTTCAGTTCAATAATTCGGTGGTGCAACAGTTCGGTTTTTATTAATAAAATCTGTTTTAGGTATATAACAATAGAAAATATTTATGGGTTAGGTAGTTTTCTTTAATTGGCCTTAGACCCAAAGTCTATCAGTCCAATACTGATTGTTTAAACACGCATTAGAATAAAAATATTTTATATAGTCTGAATGAAACAAAATACCATAGACAAAACATAGATTAAATAAAGAAGACTAACACTGAGGATTTATTTTTAAATTACATTCACAGAGTATTCAAAAACATTATCAAGATCATCTTCACCCTATCGACCTTACTTATTCCATTTATTGTTATAATTTTTATGCTAAATTAAAAACACTCGAAAATATTTCAACATAACAAATAGCAAAAACGTTTTTAAAACAAAATTAAATTATACTAATTTCGCGGGTTAAGTCCCCGCCTTTTTATATTTTCACCTGATCTATGTATCCCTACTAAATACCTGAATGACATTGTAATTACAAATGTTTAATAAAATGTTGCGCCAATGAAACATCAAAATCACTTAACATTTATATTTCCGTTATTTTATTTACTTAACTAGCAGCCCGCCCCTCTTTAACAAATATTGTTAAATGTTAATATACTAAAAATATAACAAATCATATACGAAAACCTTCCACAAGAATCACTCTATCTATTAGTAACAACCGCATAAAAATCCGAACAGTAGCTTTCGACTTTATAGCGAACAGACAGATAGACGCGACGGAGGACTTTGTTTTATATAAAAAGTATTGATAATTAAACATTTTTAAACTTTACCGTGTTCGATCAGTATTGGACTGGTGTCTTTAGTAAGCTTATAGAAAACTTAACAAAGAAACAATTTGGTTTACCAATGAACACTTATATTTGGCAACATCAGTTTTGGACAACGGCAGCTGACTACAGATAACAAAAGCAGACTTACCTACTAGATATTATTCGATATATACCATAAAAACTGTGCTCTCATAAGAAATGCGATGGCAAGTTAAGTACATTAGATTAGAAACTAGAAATTAAATGGGGAAGACAGCTTTTGAACGTAAATAACATATTTTAGTAAGAAATAGTTGTGTAATTCGGTAATCTCCGTTGGTTTTATTCTATTACTAACTAAACTGCGTGACTTCGCCTGTATTTCTCGAAACTAATAAATTTTCTCTATTTTCACAAAATTTAGCTTCGATATACGGCTTATATTGATCATACTATAATGTTACGTTTATAGCTCGGCTAAACAAAATTTCAATTCGACCCAATAGATCCTGAAGTTAGCGTATCAGACAAAACAAACTCTTTAATTAATTACATATATTTTAATTCGGATAGCCGTAGATTTTGTGATTAATCTATGGGCTGTTAGATCAGCTTATGTGAACAGAATAGAATATATACAGAAGCATTCAAAATGCACCTTCTATGCACCACGTACAGATCAAAATCATTTGATCCACATGACATTCTAAGTCGTAAACGAGCAGTTAATATGGTGCATAAGAAAGTAATCGGTTTAAAGTAATTTGAGCTTTCTTATAACGTTGATAAGATTCAAATTTCCTTGTTGCTTTTGATTTTGAGTAGTTTGTTCTGTATAACGAATAGAAACGAAGATTCCCGAATGTGCCAACTATTTCTATTCAACTACGTCTATCCCAAATATAATTAGTCCTCATATATCTACTTAACACTAATGTCATTCGCGTTACAACCATTTATAATGATTTTTGAGACCAACAATTACATAATAATTTTATTATTATTCCAAACGACTGAACGGGAATGTTAATTTTGAGTTTATTTTTTTTAATCAAACAACGTAATACGTACGTTCTGAACACCCACCGTTTGTCTATGGTGGCGTCTAGTGTCTATTCTTCTTCCTTTATCTGTTTTTAGGTATTTTATTATTTTTTACCATATTTATACAACGCCATCTAGGCCCAAATTAAGAGCTTCAACTATGGGTTCTAGATAACTGATGTAAATACATACATATACATTACAGACAGAAAATACTCATCCTCCGAAACAATTATTTGCCGATTATAGAAACTTTGAATTTGACCCGAGAATCGAACCTCAAGCACAGCAGTCATAAAGTAAAGTCAGACAGACTTCATAATTACTTTTTCTTTATTATATACTTTTTTGCTCCAGTCATTCTTATTTATTCTAAGGAGGATTGCAAGGATTTGTTTTTATCTATATATTTACAAAAATGTATATAATGATGCAGAAGCACTTCAATGGGCCGCCATAATGTGGGTCACCATGCTGCATTGCCTGCATTCACAATGAGTATGGTGACCATCACTCTTGGATTCTGCTCATGCTTTTCATCAGAAAAAATGTATTTATTTCAGTTGTCTAGTACCCATAGTACTAGCTCTGCTTTATTTGAGACTAAAGAGCATTGTGTCATATGTCCGAAAATATTATTATAAAAAACATAATGACAATACACATGTCCGGAACGTAGTTTGTTATAGGTCTCGTAAGCAACGATAAAGTAAATAAGTAACTATTATCATTGACCAGCTCTCAGTCTTCTAGCTTTGTCTATAAAATCTCAAATTTGTCAAAACTTATAATAAGACAATCGCGAACATTTGTTTAATACATATTTTTGCAGCAAATAAATAGATCAATAGAGTAGTTGACAGTTAATACTGTAGTCAAATTAGATACTTTTTAATCATCTGTCAAAACGAAAATTTGACGTCAAAAATGTCACATCACATCAACGGCTTGTAAGAGTCCACTAGTGGATATGGTCTCTTCTTAGAAAAGAGGTTTTAGCCAACTACGGGTTATGGGTATATGGTTTGTTTCAAATTAAACTTCTCTTTACGGTGATGTTGTCTTGCGTAGTAATTATTTTCTTGAAAAAATATTAAACAGCAATGTATGAAATCACATTTTAGACTTCACAATAGAAGTTTTTTTTGTAATTGAATTAAAATTGTAATAGTTATAAACTTTGTTTATTTATGATACAGTCAACTACCCGACTGATCATTGTGTCATTCTACTGCGGCAAAAAAGCTCATAATTGGTGGAAGGAGGTATATACGCCATATATTTCAAATTGAAGTAGAATTAAACGTACCACAAAACTTGAGTGACAGGATAAAATATTCAATTAATTAATTTAAGAGTATACATGACTATAGTTAGTGTGGATGAACGAGTGTCATGTTCCTCCAACACAAAGGAGGTTCATCCGACCAGGTGAGGTGATCTTGCCTGGCGGACCGCAGTCCATCGGTTGATGTTAGGATGTTGTATATCGGTGTGAGAATTTCCACATCGAGATAAAGGTTTAGTTACTCCGTAGTACGTTGTGCTTTCGGAAGATGGCGCTGTAGTATATTTACGTTCGTTCGTCACCCTAGTATAATGTTATGTTATAGTGGGCAATGTGGTCACCCATGGGCACTTACAAATTAAACAGAATCTTAGAATCCGGATGAAAGGGTTTGGGTATCATGTATACTCTTAAAACGAACAATCCAATCAGAAAAATATCTAAAAAATCATATAACTTGATAAAATGGCTCCCAATCGTCTCACAAACTTGGAACAGGGACGGATTCTGTTTACAATTTAGTAAACTACATATAAATCAAATTGAATATGACTAAATAACGTTCCCTTAATAAATTATATTATATGACGATTGTACTTGTAGCGGGTTTGAACAAACAATTATCGTGAATAAGGCACTAACAATATTATATAACAATGTTATACTTACTTTACCGTGATATATATATATATTATATATAATATTATGTAGAGACTGTACACTGTAACCGACTTATTCATATACAGTTTTGAACTAATTAATCGTACACCTCTTAAACTATTGATAATGAATAGAGGGTAGACCAAAAAAAGCTCTTAAACAAGGGGCGTATTTACAAATGAAAAAAATATATAAAAAGGGTACAAGACACTCAGCGTCATAAAAAGATTTATTATTATAGACTCTCATTCACATTGTTAGTATGTTTAATGCGTAATCAATTTTATTAGTATTTATTTCATTGGAGTAGGTGGATAATACATAAACAGTGAACGCACATGTATTTAAAATCAAAATGTCAACTCTTAAGGTTAAGACAGACATCAAGCGAGGCCAAACGATGACGTGACGTTGACGGTAATAAAGTAAGAGCGTATACTCGCTCGGTGTCTGACTATTCCTTATTTTTTTTTACAAAATCATAGGTTTTTAAACCATAAACTTTTGGTGCAGTATTTTTATAAAAAGTATTGAATCATTAAAAATAGATCGTATAGATAAAATACATATTTTTAACATACAGAAGCTAAGAGGTGAAAATGAATTCAAATAGCGTTTCTTCAAAAAAATATGTACCTTATGCGTTTGTATATAAAAGCGATTGTTAAAAAGCGATGGAACCCACGTGAGTGAGTATTACAATACATATATATTAGTGTAGTTGACAACTTAGACAAATAAGTTACTTTTTATTATCTGTCAAAACGATAACTTTGTATGAAAAATGTATTTAATACAAACTTGTGACGTCACTGTTTTAGACGTTCTTTGTCAAATATTTAAAAGTTTATATGACTAAAATGTGTAATAGAAATCAAAAGCTGTAATAATTATATTTTTCGAGATGACTGTTATTATTCGTTTTAACGAAGGGAACGTAGGTATTTATTTAGGATACAGCGACCTTTATCAACTACCCTATTACTAAGGAACGGAATTTAACGCAATTAGCAGGTATTATATACCTTTAAATTATCTGACTTTTCTACCAGGTTTCAGTGGCCTGGTGACAGGCCGACTAGAGAAACCTGGTCAGAGATGTCAGGCTAGTATATCTATCTATAGATATATAGACGTATGTATATATCTATGTACAAATAGTGTTTAAATCATAACTATATAAAATAATTTCAGGTAATAGTTTGTTTAGGGGAATTATTATATTATTAATTATTTCAATTTATTTTGTAATAATAAGCCATACATTTATTTTAAAAAATAGAAAAAAAGCTTACAGAATAGCTACATTATATGTATAGTCATGTACACTTGCAAACACATTTGTCTGTCAAACATAGAAAAAGCATTTTGTAGCTAACTAAACCTACACTTTATATATAGATATATATGAATAAATATGGACGAATGAAGTCTTAAAACAACCTTTTTTGGCATTCCTTACTATTTAAAGGAAAGAATGTGATTATATCTCTACAACTTATATTATTTGTATGAGCATTTTCAAATACCTCACGACTGTGCCTGACCTGATCGGCCTGTCCAATATAAAATCGACCTTAATGTCATATCCCTATATTACATAATTGAATGTATTAATACACAAAATACATTCTTAAATAAACATTATGCATTTATATACCATTTTGGCAGCTATGTAATAACATCAAATGGATATTCCTTTGTCTGTATACGAAATGCATTTAGTTCGAACAAGTCTTCTTATCAGTCAATAATTTCAATTTATGGCCGTATATTTGTTGCTTATATTAATTTTCATCAATATATAGTATATTTCTTTGTTTTACAAACCGAAACATAAAATAAAAAATCATATAACTATTTAAGTGTATGATAACTTTGAACACGTTATGTCGGTTAACAAGTACGCCCGTGTATAGGTTGTTTTAGAGAATCAAGAACAAATGTTGGTTACATGTACGCCCATGAATGGGTTGCTTTAGTAAAACCCCAACAAATGTTGGTTACCTCTAGAAGCTCTTGAGAGTAAGTCCTCTTGCCGGGAGACTATTGGCCTTGGCTGGTGCATCTCTTGCTTGCGAGTGGGCTACCGCTATACTGAGACACTGGACCCATTCCTCTGCGTTCTTACCATCCTTGGGCTTGAGGATGAGCGTCTGATCTCCCGTGAAGATCTCGAAGGCCTTGGGTATATTGCGTGCGCCTCTTGATACTTTGACCGAGCGGATTTGGTTTATGTCAATACTCTCGCCGCCACTCTATAAAAATATGAGATAATAATAAAATTAAAAGTCGGTTTTAGTACTCCTCTATTAGCTGGATAAGTGTTGCTATGCTGGAATTGTGGATTTAATACATAAATCGCTAAACACTTTCAAGAAGCTGCAACCAGCACGTACTAACGGTTCAGTAGGACAAAATTATTTAAGTTGAGATAAAATGGTAAACATGATTTCAGTTCAGAAAGTACTCAACTAAGAATTGTATTAATTTTGCGTATTATGGTGTACAGCCCTCTTTAGAAAGGTGACAGGTCTTTGTTGTTCAGTCTTTAGTTAATGTTCTATAAGTGAGATAATGCCATAAGAAAATAAGAAACTGCACTGTAAAACAATAGGGTAGATGATATATTAGTCAAATTAGTTACTTTTTATCATCTGTCAATATAATAACTTTGAATGAAAAATGTTCTAAATACAAACTTGTGATGTCACTGTTTTACACTACACAATTGAGCAATATATTAGAATGTTTCTTCGATTAAAAGTTCTAACACAAATGAAGGAGACATCGGTATCTATTTACGATACAGTTATCTACCATATTCTGCCATCTAGCCAGCCAGCAAAGTAACTAATTATATTATATATTTGTATTATATTTTCACAGATTTTTTGCTTTAGATCTGATATTACTTCGAACAACAGAGAAAACTTACGGAGCCCTTGCAGGACAAATGTGCCCCAGATAACGTGAAGTATCTCGTCCGCCATCTTCTGAAGAGTCGCCACCGTCCCTTCTTCTCTTTGAGCTGTCCCTCTATGACAGGAGCTCCATCGGCTGCCAGGAAACCCACCGCACGCTCAGGGTGCGTGCATAGGAAGCAGCCCCAGGTCGCCTGTATACATGAAAAATTATACTATCTTATATTTTAAAATAATGTTTAAATAGAAATGATTTCTAATTTTTAAAAACTGTTTTATGATATTCGAAAGTATCTCCTAGTCAAATATATTTCTACGAAAAATACAGTAGTTGGAAAAAATGCGATTTAAAAGTTTAAAATACACGCCAAAGCGCTCAGAGGTGTCCTGGGGTCTGCTTTTGTCAACCTGTGTCAATTATAGCACTTATAATCGGTAATGTGATCGTCAATTATATCCAAACAAAATACCGTAGGACGACTTGTTCTGATTGGTGTTCAACTGAACATGGCGGATTGCTATATTTTGTAGTTTTCTTTTTGTTAATTTACTATGAATCTAAGTAAACTTTACTAAATATGAAAATAAATAATATTTGTATACTTTATGAACGTAATTTCATAAGATAAATACATAATTTTAGTGGTTCTTGGTTACTCTCATATCATGCCTATTATACAGGTTGTTACCGAAAGCTGTGGTCATGGTGTGACGACGACGACGAAACTTCCTCAATACCACAAATGACACGCGACTATGAACTTTATTTGTATGCTAATAGGGCAGTAACATGTAAACAAAGATAGCTGTTTATTTATTGTCCTTTATCTAACATTACCTAGCTCAGACCGATTGCAAAAGGTTTTTTTAACATTCAGATTTAACATCTTATAATAGCCATTTATTAGTTTGGTAACAGTAATAATCCTTGTTTAAAATATAAGCATATAACAAGAAGAAAATGTAAACCATACGCAACATGTAGTCGAGATTATTTTCCTAAAAATAATTTATATTTTATTCATTATAGGTCATCTTCAACAACCCACAATGACCCACTGCTGGGTTCGGATCTCCTCTCAGGAGAGGGTTAAAGCCACACGTCCCCACTCTGACCAAGTGCGGGTTGGGGACTGGCGAGACAACGTTGTGGCTACGTATCTTGCCGTTTGATGTTTTTATGCCGCCCGAAGGCCTCCAACTAAGCTTCACGACTGTTATCGTATGATAACAACCGGGACCGACTGCTTAACGCGACCTCCGAATCACGGAGACGCTTATGGAAACATGCCACTAGCGCCATCCAGGTACTGACCGCGCCGTCGTTGCTTACCCTCGGTGATTGTTTCCAATACAATACACAATTCCATAGCCCAAAATATACAAATACAATTCCATAGTCCAGCTGCACTCGAAGATTGGCTATTGATGGGCTATGAGATCCTCATTATAGGTCCGTCATAAAATAAATATTACCTGTGTGGGAGGCAGGGCGGCTCCGTCATTGCGTCGCGCCACCACCTCGAACACGTCGAAGAAGCCAGCCGCGCGCAATTCATTCAGCAGCATCTCTTGCTCCTACGAAATTTTACTATATTAGTGCATAGTGTTGGTTAAGACGTAGTCGATTCATCATTTTTATCCGTCTATTTGAACATAATGTCCATTTTTCTGCCCCTACCTTTCAATACAATTCCCATTTTGTTATCTTTAATTCTCAAATTAGAAGGCCTGTGTAACTTGTCTTATTATAGCCACTATCATCATCATCATCAGCCTATCGCAGTCCAGCAGTGCTGGACATAGGCCTCTCCAATTGCACGCCACTTAGTTCGATCCATAGCTTCTATCCATCATCATCGAGACCTTTTAATAGTCCACTGTGTGACATAGGCCCTTACAACAGAGATTTTGGTGTACAATAGCAGGTTAGCCAGACGGGTATTTCCGGTGCTATTGTTCAGCGAAGCTTATTCCCTTACCGGCTCCTACTGCACCCACCACATGACGGCAGCAGTAGGCAGGCTCTTCCTCTCTTACTCTAACCCATCGCGCTAGCCGTATTTCGGACGTATAAATTATATTTATATTTATTATGAACTATATTTATAATGAACTAGATTAGTTTAAGTTATAACTTCTGTCGGGAGTCCCGGGACGCACACGTTTTTTCATTAATACTTCAATATATAGATAATAAATTATAAATAGTTAGATATAGTCTAGCGCATGCGTACGTACGCGTGCGTGTATGAGTGCGTGCGCAGGTACCTTGATCCCGGGGAAGGCGCCGGTGACGAGCGTGAGGAAGGTCTTGTTCTCGCACTTGAGGATGTCCCAGCAGTGCTTGAGCGAGGCGACGGTGGGGTCGCGGCTGGACAGCGCCTGGTCGTGGCGCGCCTGCAGCGCCAGGAACATGAGGTGGATCCACACGCGGGGCGCGCGCGTGCGCACGGAGAAGAGCGCGCGCGCGTACAGGCAGTGCGGCCCGCGCCGTCCGCACGCGAACACCAGCCGCGCCTGCTTCTTGCTGCGACGCTCTGACGGAACATGTCGACAATTCATAATACACCCAAACTCCGGAGAAATATTTGCAGATCATACAAACACTTGATCCGACCCGGGAATCGAACCTGAGACTCCACACACAGCAGTCTCATACGCTTCCACTGCGATACCGTCACTTGTGCATGTTTGAATAGTGAATTAAATAAATCTTAAAAAACACGCTTTCTTAGCTCAAATACTAGACTATCAGTTTTAGGAAAACAAACAATCGCTAATCCCGATATCTATTTAAACGACTATTTAAAATATTGATTCGTCATCGATCCTTAATAACTTAATAAGTATGCCAGAGTTAATTCGACGTCTTAAAAGGGGTCAATATCATGTTTCAAGTTTCAGATACATACAAACGAATGAAACTAATAAAAACGTGATAAAAAGTGTGTGTCAACTTGGTCACACGACTTGCCGATGGTGGTGTGGTGCTACAGATAACTACGCTTTAGTATACGCACTTATACTACGTTGAACGAAACTCGTTATCGCCATTTTGGTCCCGACAAAACTCTCCCTAATAATAACCGTTCTAGCGCTGTTTGTTTTTAATAGTTTGTTAAACGACATAACCAATGACAGCTAACAGAGTAACGTCGCATTTTTGAATTACCGCTTGATTCTATTGTTTGTAAATTTTAATATCGCGAGGTAAATATGAACAGTATTTCATAAGGAGTTTGCAACTTTAAAAAACAATGTGTTGTTTGAGAACATACATACGTTAAAGAATTTAACTTACATTAAGTATTTATATTGCACTCATGTAATTCATATATACACTAACTTGTATATATGTATTACATTATATATTATTTTTATGCTGTAATCGCTTGTAACAATAAAATCATTATTCAGTTTAGTTGTCTAATCAATTATCTAACCAACAAACTATCAATAAAGTTAGGGAAACTTCTGCTACATTAATAGTCCTTCGAACCAGATGTCCATAGGTCGCTGGTTCAAATACGGCTCAAAGGACCATTAATGTCGACGTTGTTACCCTAACCTTAATGGTTATTCGAGCCGGATGTGGAAGTCCGGATTGTTTCCGTTGTTGTATTTGCTACAAAACGACGTGATAAAAATATTTTAAAGAAACTTACCCTCAATAGTGCACTTGGCCGGTGGAGGCAACCTTAGTGACACATTGTCCATATATGCCTTGATCTTATCCAAATGTTTCTCACAGAAATGCTGTACTGTATCCCGCATGGGGTAAGGCTCGAACACACTGATCCTGTGGTTCGAGTTCGAATTATTATTTGAATTCGTATTTATCATTGTAACACTCGTATTATTGGCACGTCGAGAAGTCACTGTTACTGGTCCCGATATTGATATCGGATTAGTATTAGGAGAATTTATAAGTCCGGAAGAAGTATTTGTATTAGCTCCTGATGTGATAACGGATACGTTGCCGAGTGCTGTGTTTGAATGTTGGATGGATACAGATGAAGTAATGGGTGTTAAAGCGTCTGAAGATTTGCCGGATGTGAGTGGGTTTACAGATATTGCTTGCTGTTGTAGTGCTGATGGTCCGGATAAAATTGATTGACCAGTGTTCTGAAATAAAACATTATTGGTGTATTACATGCTTTTGGATGTCTATTTAGATGCAATCATGAGTGTGTATGTTAATATGGTTTATCTACATTCGCTACTGTAAATATATGATGATGTTACATGTTTCATACAAAATGTAGAAGAATTTGTACGAGGCTTTTGATTGTCATTCTCTTCGATATTATTAACTAAAATATTGCATAATTATTCAGGAATCATTTTTGAAAAATAAAACTAATAGTTCACTTAAATACTATTAGATAAATTGTTTCAAAGCAACATATACCTAAAGAATACAATTAAAGAGTCTAACTCAATATAAGAGTGCCACAGGGTCCTATACTCGGACTCTGTGGCACTACTTACGTGGATACTTACTGAAGAAATAGTGCATTGACATAGGATTCACAACTTTTGATAAAAATACATACAACTATTTTTAAAGACAAAAAAGTGTCAACTTACAGTGGAAATTGAAGGTCCAATGATAATATTATGGTGATGGTGAGACCTGCTATTGGGTCTTAGAACTCGTGGTGGGGAGATAGTAGTGACAGTGATGGCGCCACTCGACTTACCACTACCGACTGCACCACTCGACGCTAATGACGGTTTGCTACTCGATGCTTGAATGAAAAAACCGTCATTAATAAACTAATAGTTTAAGAATTACTTAATTATAATAATAATATGTTTTATTTAATAAACAGTGTTTTACGTAGTATATGTATTATACATGAGGTGCAGAGCCAAAAAACAGCAATATTACAAATACATGGGTACTATTCCTATACGCTTCATACAATTTTCAATCATAAGACTTGCAGAGTAAGTATTATTTTAGCAATACAATTATCGAATCGGATGTTACCTGTATTAGTGGTACCATTGGGAGGTGTGTTTATTTGCTGCGACGATGATAGCCGTGTCATACTTTTATGTAAACCACCCACTGAACCACCTGTCGATACAAAGAATATAATTAATAGATTTACATAATATATTACAATTAAATAGGGTATAATGGACGACTGCTTTTATTTCTTGAGATTTTCTTTAAATTTATTTTTTGGTTGTTAGTTATTTTTATTTAATGAAAGTGAAACTTTTAGTTTCACTTTCTCTCGGACATCTCACACACAACTCCATCTAGTTCCAAACGAAGCAGAGCTTGTACTATGGGTACTCAACAACTGATCTAAATAAAGATGTACTTTTTTGTAAAAACATTCTATTGTATACAGAAAGTACTCAACTTCACACAAACATTTGGTTCGACTCAGGATTTGAACCCGAAACCGCAAGCACTAGTCGCAATTTCTACCAATGCGCCACCAAGGCAGTTAGCAATTTACACATTGTTGGTTATCCGACATTTTTTTAAGAATGTAACACACAGTACCTGCAACATTAAGCCTCGTCATGCTTCGATGTGGTGCAGGTCCAGGGTGCAGCCTCCCAGTACTTCTAGAGTCCCCTAGCTTTGCTCGTCTAGCGTATCCACCGGTAACTGCACCCGTAGTCCCACTTCCTCCCGTAGCCGCATTCCCACCCGTTGGACCTTGAGAGGACGTTGATGACGTATTGACAGCTGGTGTGGGTCCACTGCTTGCATTGTTCGTCCCCTGTGTTCCTCCCAGTCGCACGATGGTGACTCCCGTTGATGTGCGATTGACTTCGCCCTGACTCGACCCGGATTTAGGTCGACTGGTCGAATTTATAAGTAATAAATATATAAATAGTAGTCTTAAAATTGATTATAAGGTATATTAAATGTTGTAAATTAGTTGGGTTTATAAACTTACCACCACAGAGTAGAAATGGCTTTAAATAAAAAATGTTGATATGGGGCTGTATAAATAATGTATAATGAACGACGATTGTCACTGTAAATAACTGAAGTATTCATTATCAAGAAGAGCATTTGTCGAACGACTGACAAAACGTAACACAGGTAGTGTGCGAAAGAGACAATGCTCTACAAAACCAAAATTAGCCGAATGTCTCTTTCTATAGGTCGATGTGCCTCATTTCTTGCCCAGTACTGTACATTTTTCATACAAAATGATCGTTTTGACAGATGATAAAAATAGGTGATTTGACTATAGTAGGCGCTCATAGCCCAGTTGCACTCGGTGATTAGAAACAATCATCGAGGGTAAGCAACGATGGCGCGGTCAGTACCTGGATGGGTGACCGCTGGTGGCATGTTACCATGAGCGTCTCCGTGATTCGGAGGTCGCGTTAAGCAGTCGGTCCCGGTTGTTATCATACGATAACAGTCGTGAAGCTTAGTTGGGGGCCTTCGGGCGGCTTAAAAACATCCAACGGCAAGATTTACGTAGCCACAACGTATTCTTGCCAGTCCCCAACCCGCACTTGGCCAGCGTGGGGACGTATGGCCTTAACCCTCTCCTGAGAGGAGACCCGAGCCCAGCAGTGGGACATTATGGGTTGTTGTTTGTTTGTTTGTTTTTGACTATGGTGTCAAGTAAGTTATTATAGTGGTTACCTCTGGTTGGCCCGGAGCGCGGTGAGCAGGTTGTCGGTGAAGAGCGCGGGGTAGGCGCTGCACAGCGAGGTGGCGGCCCGCAGCAGCGCGGCCTGCTGGCCCGTACCGTTGCTCAGCCGCTCCACGACGAAGTTCAGTGCTTCCTGGGCACGCTCCTGAACGTACATATCATACTTTATTTCAAGCCAGGAATGACTAATTTAAGAGTCATAGGCGTGATGACAGTAACCAAGAAACGCGAAAATAATGTATTTATCTGATAAAATTTGGTTCAAAGGCCATAAAAATCGTATTTATTTTCATATTTAGAGTGAGATTAATAGCTAATTAACAAAAACAAAACTACATAATACAGCAATCCGCCATGTTAAGTTGAACACCAGCCAGAGCGAGTTACGTCACGTAATTTTGTTTGGATATAATCGACGATTACTTTGCTTTTTTTAAGTGACACTGGTGGACAAATGGTGGCGTCACCTCTGCGACGTGACGTTACAAGCAGACGCCATGACACCACCGAGCGTATCGGCGTGAATTAAAAACTTAAAATTAAAATCGCATTTTTTCTCTACTAAAACTTGCCAATGCACAAGTGTGCACTATATATAAAATAAATAAGTAATAAAACTTTATTATTTGTAGAAATATGATTTCTTTTGGCAATAAGAAATACTTCCGAACATCATAAAACCGTTTTTCAAAATTAGTCATCATGCCTGTTGCAGTCATATTTGATATGCACATTTTGAATAGACACTGAATAAAAATAGCAAAAATAGGACTAATACAAATGAGCAAGTCCTATAAAGTACCTTAACTGCTTTTCCAGGGATATATGTAAGTGTGTGTGTAAATATGTATGTAAAAGTCTACTAAACGATTAAATGCATAATTTAAAATAAAAAACACTTTAAAGAGAGGAAGAAGTTAACACAAATCTTATATCAATCCAGGGCAAAATCTCTTTCCTAATGAGAACTACACATCTAGTCGTAAAGACTGTAGTAAAAAAGAATACATATATGTGATAGCATAAAAACAATTTGTTCATCTAAGTTTTTAGTGTGTAAAACTTGCAGCGTTGTTCATAATATATTTTGTAACATGTATTACATTTGTAGTATTTATTTGAGGGTAATTGTGAAGGAACGGGTGTGATGTCCCTTCAGGTAGGATCCTCCGACCAGGCGAGGTGATTAAGCCTGGCGGGCCACTGTCCAACGGTTGATGTTGGGATGTTTTAATATGCGCGAGAACATCTATTGCGCGATTCAGGATTGGCAGTTTCTTCGTTTCCTTCGTTACTCCGTAGTTCGACCGTATCTTCGGTAGATGGCGCTGTATTGTTTTCTATTGCGGTATATGTGGAAGTCGCCATACAGTTGTAAAAATTATAAAACTTTCGACGATTTTTGCTAGGAACTAAGACGATAGCAAGAAACGCCTACATCAAATAGTGTTTGTGTTGGTATAACAGTTAGTACAGGGCCTGGTGAAGATCGTTTTACACCTACCTAATAACTAGATGAGACATTTTTAAAAGACTATCGTATTAGAGGCAGTGCGGCGGTACCTGTGCGGTGTAGCCGAGCTGCGTGAGCACGTCGGCGACGAGCGTGACGGCGAGCGGGCGCGCGTGCGGGGGCCGCGCCGCGCGCCGCACGCCCGCCGCGTGCTCCGCCACCAGCGACACGCGGCTGCGGGACACGCACCCGATCACCTGCGCCACGACACCCACTCATTTTT
>PKRV01001004.1:350633-390650 GCA_003709505.1 Hyphantria cunea
GGTCACGATCCTCAATGCGAAAAAGAACAATGCAGCATGGTGACCCACACTATGGCGGCCTGGGGGGAAGGGGGATGGTGAGGGAGATAGGGAGCGTTGGATCGGGGTATGGGCCTCCGGTATCCTCACTCACTCGATGAAACACAGCGTAAGCGCTGTTTCACACCGGTTTTCTGTGAGGCCGTGGTATCACTCCGGTCGAGCCGGCCCATTCATGCCGAAGCGTGGCTCTCCCACGGTAAATATATCATAAATAGTGGACGTCTGTTGTGGTAAAACACCAGACGTCCACTAAGCGAATACGAACATCAGCTCAGATATGTGCGTTTGGCTACGAGCTATACCCTACAATACACTGAGTATTATAAAAAAAAAACGTAACTGTTACAGCAAACGTATCTTTTTCAAGTAATAACTTCTTAAAGAAGAGTAAATCGCTTCGTTACGTAACGCGTTACGGCGCATATTTGTCTGGCCTCCCTTTCTCTCAAGCTCGAGCTTTTCTCGAGTTAAACATTTCAATATAATAATAAATAGTTCAACTTAGATTCGTTTAAGTTATCACTTCTAACAGGCGTCCGAAAAATAAAAAAAAACGTGTGCATCTCGCACAAGTTTTTATTTATTTTCACAAACTGAAAACTGCTTAACATTTATCGATCCGCCTGTTAGTCTGGACTCTACTGACTACTATGTACTATTTTCTATATATAATGTGTAATTATTTCCAAAAAAATATATCAATGTATAATATCAGTAGTCTAGTACCCATAACAGCTCTGCTTAGCTTAGGTATAGATGGCGTTGTGAGTTAGATGTCCGAAATATTAATTATTTATTTATTTACTCTCTGACTAATGAGTCAGAGGCCGTATTTCCAATTCCCACCCAGAAGAAACATGATCATTTATTGTGCCTCTAAGTGTATATTCTAACTAGTTAGGTGTCCGACAACCTTGTGTAAATGTGTAAAATTATTATTATTTACACCAAACATTCATAATTTTCAATTAATATTTTAATTTATCATGAAGATCCAAAATGAAAATAAATTTGTTGTCTGTGTAGTCCGTTTACGAATGATAATTTAAGGTTTAAGAAAAAATTATTGAAAAAAACGGTGTCACGTCAAAAACTAACCTGTAGTATATCGACGCACATACATCCAGGATCATTCGGACTGGCGGTGTTCGGACAAAGGTACGATAGGAGTTGCGGTACACAGTTCTTCAAAGCGTCCGGCTTGCGGACGGCGATATGTTCGAACAATGTGAACAGAGAGTTCTTCTCCACAGGTTCTGCATGTGGCAGGAGTGACACCAGTGCTGAGGCATGACCTTCTAAAGGGTCTGGTGATACTTCGTACAGGTTCGTTAGGATGCGACAGAGTGGGTAGTTGCCTGTAAAAAAATTTACCTTTAATTTATAGTTAGTAACCACTAACTATAAAAAAAAGAAAAATGAGTACAATGGTTTTTTCCCATGAAGTAGATTCATCGTTTTCCTTTTTTTGACAACTCCCGCATTAGGACACCTGGGGCTTCAGACACATACATGAAAGGGACACAAAGAACACCCAAACTCAGAACCCTCAGACTCCGAGTTATTAGACCTCGAAATTATCTGCGGTCGGTTAATATTTCAACCGGTGTTATATGAATATCAGTTTTTCCACAGAACGACTGGCATCGGACCTCCGCAACACTGTGAGCGAACTGAATTCGAAGGTTGAATTTAGTTGTCAGAATATTAGAGTTCACTGACTTCTTAATATTGTTATTTAGATATAATTAGAAGAATAAGGTTAGAATTATAGCCATAAATGTTAATGCCAATCGGAACCTATGGCTTAACGTGGTCTCCGAGGTACAAGCGTCAAAACACCTCCAAACATCCATACTTGTGTTCGTTATTAAGGATATATTGTAAGAAAAACAGAATAAAATTTAAGGCCCGACCCGGAAATCAAACACAAGACCTCTTGATCGGCAGTCGCATACCCTAACCGCTAGACCAGCCAGGCAGAGTATGAATTAAATACGACATTATATATATTATATATGACATTTCGATATATATAGCATCGATTGGACACCGTGCGGAACTAAGCTCGGTTTCATACCTGTCTGTAGGCTGTTTAAACTAGTACAAACCACGTTTAACTCGCTGACTCCTCAGGCTTAACTAATTTGGTACTAGAATACTACAACTATCATCAAAAACCCAATAATGTCCCACTGCTGGGCTCGTGTCTCCTCTCAGGAGAGGATGAAGGCCATACGTCCCAACGCTGGTCGAGTTCGGGTCGAGGACTGGCAAAACAACGTTGTGGCTACGTAATCTTGTCTTTGGATGTTTTCAAGCCGCCCAAAGGCTTCCAACTAACCTTCACGACTGTTATCCTATGATAACAAACAGGACCGAAAGCTTAACATGACCTCCGGAATCACGGAAACACTCACGGTATCATGCCACCGGGCCGTCGTTACTTACCCTCGGTGATTGTTTCTAAAACTGTATACAACTAACGTATCAATTATTAATTGTACGTTTGGTCTAATAGTTTAAGTGGTAAGCAATACCGCTTTTTACTGCGCTAAGTATTGTGGGTTCTAATCCCACATGGTTACACTTTGCGTGATTCACAAAATGTTGTTCTGAGTCTGTGTGTTCTTTGTGTCCGTATGATGAATGTTTGTAAATTAACCCGCGACACAGGATGTATATACTTAATGTGCGAGTTGTCTTTTTAGTTTAAAAAAAATTAGAAAAAATGTCTATACCAGACATGATAGAGTCCATAATGGTTTGTACATGTGGTTTCAACAGCACTGCGTGATGTACGGCGGCTAATGACAGGTACCGCGCCATGTGTCTCGAGATCTCTCGATTGCCTTTATGCAAGAACTGGACGGCAACCGGCAGAAACAGTTCCATCACACTTTTGTTGCTATAGTGCTCTTTTTCAGACTGCAACGGGAAGGATACCTGTAAAAATGAATATAATATAGAATAATTCGGATATCTGACACACAACGCCATTTAGTCTCAAAGTAAGTAGAGCTTATATTATATGGGTACGTAACAACTGATTTAAATTAAAACATTTAATATTTTTTTTTGTAAATACATAGAAAAGTCGCAAATTCGAAACCAATATTTACAGATCATACAAACATTTGGTTCGCCCCGAATCGAACCCGAGACCTCAGGCACATTAATCGCATACGCTACCACTGCGTCACCGAGGCAGTCATATTATCAAAAGACTACAATTTTTTTTTTCTACTGCAAGCAGCATGAGACATTAATATTTCAAAACAGTTTCAACCGTATTTTGTAAGAGCAAATAAAAAAAACTTGTAACATTTAAATTGAAACATCAGTATCTCAAAAAATATTTGACACTATCCATGTTTTAAATTGAATTCAAACTTGAGATTAAATTAATTACATTTTTAGATTAACATACAACAGTGCCGTGGGGGAGCCACGCTTCGCGCACGAGAGAACCGTTGTGAAACGCCGCCGAATGAGTGAGGAACCCATCCCCCAAAGGCCGGCAATGTAGTTGTGAAGCCTCTAGTGTTGCGAGTGTCCTTGGGCGGCAGTAATCGCTTACCATCAGGCGATACGTCTGCTCATTTGCCCCCTATTCCATAAAAAAAACCAGTACGAGGTTATCTTAAGTATCCTTAAATCAGATGAACTGGACAATCATTGGTCTTACAAACTATTGATCTTAAAATCTTCAGTGATCATCATCGTCAAAAGTTTTTAAAATTCCACCGCTGGGCTAAGGCTCTCTTTAGGAAAGCTACTCGCAATCACCATACCACACTGGCTTGACAGCAGTGGTCTTGGCTGTTTAACAGTTATTCAATAAATTAACAACTTCTCAATTTTCAGTACTTTTTTATTTGTTTATATTAAATGGCTTTTGGTTGTGACTTTAATATCGTATAAGTTATTTAATTTTTATAAGTTGCATTTCGCCTTGCCGCTTGCGTCTGTTTAGGAGCGCCATGTGTTTCTCCTTATTTCTTTTGACTGTGGAAAAGCTCTTGACTGTCTCCGACATCTTTGCCTTTCTTCTGCCTTGTAGCAGAAGCGCTAGCCGTATATCTCGACTTGCCAATAATAAGGACATTATCTGTCGTGCTCTTGTTACCGCCGACGCGCCGATGTTAGAGCTGTACGTGAACAAAATGGTCTGGTACGAGACGCTGGCAAGAGACTGGATGGTATATTGTTACTGCCATGGAAGATGGGGATTTGCGATGCAAATTTAAGTTAATACCCTCGCGCCATCTCATCTTCCAAGTACTCGAACAGTGTAAATGCCGAAATCTAATAGGTAACCGTTTGAGGTCGAGACGCTAGGTTCAAGGGGTCCGACTGCTCGCGTCATGTTTAGACAGCAAGCTAAATAATACATGGTCATTATTTTGTTAAGCTCCTATATATAACTGTATCAATTGGTGTACAATAAAGTTTATTATATTCTATACTAAATAACTGGTTGACGCCTCTCATGACCAGAATGCGGCCTTTTTCTGGCACTGAGAATTAGCATTACCATTCAACGTGGCAATGCTACCAGATGTGGGAGAAATTCTTTGACGCTTGTATGTAAATATGGTTATTGTTTTTTTATTATTTCATACTAATTTTATTTCGTTTTAATAAATTCACCAATATGTGGCCAGGTATCACGTACTTAGTAGATTTTATACTTAAGATTTGTATGATAATTTCATTATTATTTAATTTTTTTGTTTAAAATTCATTTTTTTAACCTGATAGTTGGTTTTTAAAATAAGTTTTATAGGCGGAGCTGTTAAATAAACTAACATTCTTATTTTAAATATTAAGGTTAAGTTATTTAATAGCTCACCAATTGTTCTTGAAAACAAATTAAATTATAATTTTAAATCATATTCAATTACATCACTCTTCATAATGAAGATCAGAATAATAAAAATTAAAGATAATTATAACATTGATGATTTGCATTTTAAATTTAACACTAGGGTTGCCACCTATCATTTGAATGCATACAAAGTAAGTAATTAGTATTATTTTTATTATGTCTTGTCGATGTCTATGCTAAAATACCTTTCCATAGAAAATATTTTTTGGCCTACTACCTCCTCTAACAACAATTGTAGCTGTAAAGTCAATAATAATACTCATTAGATAGCTGAGTCCCGCGGCTATTATTGTAATCGAGAGCATACACTTCAATTTTATTCATTTCTATAGATATATAGATAAAGATTCCAAGATAATGGTATGGTTTATAAGATGTTCTTCTATCCGATAACACAGAACGGCGGCAAGTCTCAACGGAGTCCCGCCAACAACGCAGGAGATATTATAATGCACTAGAGTATGCGTAAACATAGGAGCCGTCCCTGTTCCCTCACTCATAATCGGTTATGACAGTTATCCGACTCAACCGGGGAGATATCAGGTTCAGGACAGACGGTTCCGAGGGCACAGTGTTTCAAAAGCCAACTTCCAACACTTTTGGCATGACCCGGGTTTCGAACCCGAGACTTCTTGATCGCCAGTCGGCAAACGTCAATCGTTAGACCAATAAGGCAGTTGTTATTTTATTATCACATATACTATTGAAAATATAATTCTATATAAAGGTATTCCAAATAATGTCATACATGAGTAGCAACATTAGATCATCTTCCATTAAATAGATTCACAAAAACCTTTTTGTTTGATTTAATATTATCAAAACACACTTACCAAAACAATGCATGCTATTATATCAGAGGCAATTTTAGCATGAGGTGGATCGTCATCCCGTAGGTGGCCGATTGGCATAAGATTATGGTGTAAGCAGGACTCTAGCAACTCCACTAAAGATCGGCAGTATTTATCCAGAGTCCCCGTTTCCTTAACACATGATGTGACTCTCGTAACACATATCTCAATAAGAGCTTGATCTCTGTCATTGCGGCAGTAATCTGGTCTGGATGATATCTCTGTTATTTGTTTCAGCTGAAAAACGAAAAAAAAAAAGTATGAATGGCACCATTACCTAGAAATTTTGTTAATAATTTTATTTATACCACTTTGACTTTTATATGAATACTAGCTTTTCACTGTCTGGACTTTTGTGATCGTGTGTCAGTTATCGTGGTAAGAAATAATCTTCTTTGAGAATCAAAGTATCTTCATACCAAATGTCTCTGAAATCGGTGTAGCAGTTTAGCTGTAAGAGCATAGCAGATAGATACACAGACAGTAATGAAAGAGTTACTTTCAAATTTAGAATAGAAGTATCTTCATACCAAATGCCATTGAAATCTTTGCAGCAGTTTAGCCATGAGAGTGTAACAGATAGAAAAACAGACGGACAGAAAGAGTTATTTTCGAATTTATAATATTAGTATGGATGTTATGGTCTCATAGCCAGTCAAAAGTATTTTTAATTAGATTACATTACATCACATTAACAGCCTCATTTAATACTGCTGAACATAGGCCTGCCTTTTGAAAGGAGATTCTCTACAGGCCAAACGGGTTAGTGTAATGTTTGTTTCAAGATTTCCGTCTCTTTGCACTAATTCTGCACTACATACTTTTTCCTTTAGTTGTCTCGTACAACACCAATGGAATGAATAACAGTGGTGAAACTTTACATTTTTAATTAGTGAGAATAAGCGAACGTAAAGATGTTTCTTTTTTTGGAATAGGGGGCAAACAAGTAGACTTTTTGCCTGATGCAATACTAGGGGTGATGTGGGAGAGATGGGGGAGGGGTTGTAGTATAGGCCTCTGGTGTCTTCACATACTCAGTGAAACACAGAGCAAGTATTGTTTCACACTGGTATTCTGTGAGGCAGAGGTATTCAGTGGAACCGGCCCATTCATGGCAAAGTGTGGCTCTTCTCCATTTTGCATAAAAAAGATTATAACTGTATAATGTTGCAGTCAAAAGTATTTTTGAATAATTCTTCCAGTTTATTATACTTTTACCATTTAAGAGTTCTTACTGCAACATGTGCACTTAATTACAATTATAATTATAACATTAAAATAAGTTTAAGAACATTATTTATGCTACAGTGAATTTATGTTAAAGTATTCATAATAACAATATATTATAATGAGTACACTCAAAAAATTTAGGTTGACTTTATAATATCTAAGATTTTATGTAATAATAACAGAGCACATTAAATAAAACAGTATCTTTATCTAAAGTGAAGGAATGGAATGGAAATTGTAATAGGCCAGTTCTAAAAAGACACTAGCTGACCCATGCAGTTACATCTGCCTCCCTTTTCAATCAGGATCGGCTCATATTGGTCTATGAGTTATGGTAACTACTCTGTTATCTTAGGCAGGCCAGCATAACAAACATTTAAAAAAAAACAGTTCTATTACATCCTACAGGAGTTCATTTACATATACATAGATGCCAATAAGTGAACATAGATTTAGTTTAAGTTATTTGTAAGCAATTTTGATACTTTTTCTTGATGATTTTTTGCAAGCCATTATTTAATAAGTTAGTTTTCTCACCATGTACTAATAACAAAAAAATTTATATTCAACCAAGTCTAAATAATAAATAGCATTTTTGGTAACTTCCATAAGATGCGATCCATAACATATTCATATGTGTATATTTATGGTACTCACAATAGATATCATAATGTTATCTTATCAATGGTGACGCAAAGAAATTGATTTTATAAGAAAATGACATTACATATATAAATATACATATGAGTAACTACAATTGGATTTGATTGATTACACTGCTTCAGATCTTGACTTCAATTAGATTTTACTGAGAATATCATTGCATACAAATCATATTTAGCTATAAAAATAGTATGTATATTTCAATTTTTAGGTAAAGAGAGATAGTGTAAACATAAAAATTAATACAGACAGTAGACATAATGCTTTGACTAAACGAAGAAGGTAAACACACATTGATTGTCAGTAAAGTGATGATACCTAAGGCTGGTCTTCAAAACTAATTAAAGCTCCTCCCCATAGACTACAGAACTGGTTTAAGTCTGACATAACTCTTAATTTACATATTTTCTACTGACCAATTTATAAGCAAACGGGGTTTGTGCTGATGTCTATGTACGATGTTATCTTACCACTTCGTTTAAATCGTCAACAATGTCAGCGTCTGGAATGGCGAAGATATCCCCGGCGCGGGTAAGGTCCCGCTCCGTGAGCACATGCTTCAGTAGCTCGTGCATATCGTCGCCGCCGCCTACCTTACTCCTCCACTACACCGTAAACAACATTCACCTGAAACGGCCCATTCATGGACACATCAACACTCGCCGCTACACAGTCCATTACACGATTATACAACACAAATTACATCTATAATTGATTGCTACTCTCATGTAGTTAACTAGAACCTAATACCATTTTATTAAAGTGAAATATTTTCAGCAAAAACACCGTAAATATTTAGATTTTTGATGCAATGCAGGTGTAGGTGTTATACGTTTCATTTCGTTCAGAAATGCACTTGTCATTCAGTCAATGAACTTGCTCAGGCTATATTTGTATGGAATGTTGCGAATGTAAAATATTGACATTCCGCACAATAAAACCAACAAGCCAGGAAATCTAAATATCGTCTGCGAGGTGCAAACCGAGACATAGCATAGGTATTAATCCAAATAGAGATTAAATTATTTGAAAACGTCATAATATCTTCTTAACGTAAATCAAAGCATCTGAAAAAACCAAATCGACTACACGGTTGGCCTGGTGGTTTCAGTGGTCACCACACCGCTTCCTACTGCGCCAAGTGTTGTGGGTTCAAATCCTACATGGGACAACACTTTGTGTGATCCATAAATTGTTGTTCTAAGTCTGGGTGTACTTTGTGTCCGTTTCATGTATGTTTGTAAAGATCCCCGCGACACAAGAATTTATATTCCTAATGCGGGAGTTGTCTTTTAAAAAGAGAAAAAAAAAGAGAAAAAATATTTCATGTGAAATTATAAAGTATTTAATTGGTTTACACCGTCATGAATGATTCTTGCCAGGTCATACGATTGGTTAGCACGTGTGGCTAGAATTTCTAAAATGGGTCTCTTTTTCGTTATTTAGTGTTGTCCACCAATAGGGCAAAGGCGTGTTGTTTGTGTGTTATTAATATTACACCTTAAGAGTTCTTCATGACTTGAAATAAACCTTCCGACCTGCCCAAACCAGGTGGTTTGGGGATGGATTATCTGGTGATAATCCATCCCCAAAGACTCCCCCTTTCATCCCTACTCCTTTTTTTCTGATTATCTCAACCCCATCTTATCCTTTGAAGCAGTTCGCAAATGTGATCTGTAGTACAACGGAGCAATACAATAACATCACAAATGCTTCAAGTTCTCGGTAACGCCCTGTCAACGATGATGCAATCCATCCTTCCAAAAACAGATTGGAAGCCAGATCGGGTGTGACAAATACACACCTAATGACAACAGTCCTTACATTATCCCAGTTTCCCACGCCGACTGCTAAATAGGTTCTGGTACAACTCCATACTGTATTTTTCGGACTTTTCCTTTTTATAATTTATTTAACAACGTTATTAGTGATTGTATTAAAAGGCAGAAAGAAACAGGGATTCTGTATGAAAACTCGTTTTTAATTTAACCCCTGCTAAATTCCCATATGTTAACGCTAACATCCGAACAACTCGAATGTATCGGATCTTTCAAGCAAAGAAAGGAGTCCGATAATAGATAAAACGCCAACATGACCACCCAAAATCTTCTACAATACCAAAATATGTTTCCATCCACTCCATTCTCAACTGTATTCAAGAAGATAGATCGGTTGCTATTTGGTTGCTCTCCCTCAGTCGTACTCTATTTCCCTCGACACAACTTAACTTTTCTTGAACAGAATTGCTCGTCCTTATAAAAGACATAAGATCTTGATAAAGTCACTTTTCCAGACATACCGCCCCAATCAGTGTTCCCATGATGACTCATGAAGAAGTGAACATGGTCCTCAACGAAGTGCGAGACTCGGCTCTTAGCTTTGTCGGAATCCCTTATTCTTTTTTAGTCCATGCTGTACCCGGTACAAAGTCCTACTTCTTAAACATTTTAAATTTCTGTTGCACCCATGGTTGGATCCGTGGTAATGGAAAACCCAAAATATCATCCCCATCTAAAAACCAGGTAAACAGTCGATGTAAACAGCTTGGGCCAATTTCTCTCTGACCTCTAAATTTTTTTAGCCATATACCAGTTTGGCTTCCGCAATGGATTGCATAATCCTTACCAATTGGACCACTCTACTGTTTCTGTCACTCTTAAAAAGACTTTCCAGGATGACGTTGGCAAAATTGTGGATAAATCATAATAATTATATGTGTTTGCTGCTAATTTATACGTGTTTATTTATTTATGCCTTTGTAAGTCAACAAATTAGTATTTTTTAAATTTCATTTTCCAAAACTAAATTATTTATTTGCGGCTCTGCCAAAGCTCTCCAATAAATCCTTTGACAGTTTGTCTTTCAAAAACATGACATTGGCAAAATTGTGGCCACACTCTACCATAAATCAAGAATCAAAAGTTGAACGATTTTATGTTATCTATGTATTATTGTAAACACATGTTTCATAAACGTCAAATTAAATTTTGTGTTCACAGCATTATTGACTGGAGGATTTTATTCTATTAGACATGAACTTAAAATAGTCATATTAAATCGTTTAAACATTTCCATTTCTAGTTAACTTTGGGATATTTTACAGTAAATCAATTGCAACAAAAGGTTTATAACAATGACTATACCTTGTAGAAGATGTTCTGTAAAAAACGCTGTGCTGAAGGTTTGTATACTTCTCAAAACCTTAATGTAGAAAATGCTTTTATTAAAACTTTAAAAAAATTATGTTACTTGCAGCGCCCCAAAACAGGTGACGCACTTTGTAAAGAATGCTTCTACTGGGCATTTGAAACAGAAATTCACTATACTATCACAAAAGCAGAATTATTTAATAAAGGAGATTCTGTTGCAATCGCTGCCTCTGGTGGGAAAGACTCCACAGTCCTAGCGCACGTCATGAAGACGTTAAACCAACAATATAATTATGGACTAAACCTTATGTTACTGTCTATAGATGAAGGTATAACAGGGTACAGGGATGACAGCTTAGAGACTGTCAAACAGAATCGTGATGACTATGAAATGCCTCTTAAAATTCTTTCCTACAAGGATCTGTATGGTTGGACCATGGATGAGATTGTGGCTCAAATAGGCAGGAAGAACAACTGTACTTTCTGTGGAGTGTTCAGGCGGCAAGCATTGGATAGAGGGGCAGCACTGCTGGGTGTGAAGTGCATAGCAACAGGACATAATGCTGATGATATTGCAGAAACAGTTGTCATGAATGTGCTAAGGGGAGACATTGCTCGGTTGAAGAGATGTACTGCTATTACAACTGTAAGTGGTACAAATTTGGCATGTGAATTATAAATATATCTAATAGAAGATTTCAATGTTTTTATACTGCTTGAGCACTAGTAATAATGTCAAAAAAAACCATCAAATGTGGGCAATATATGCCAAATGCTTGTTCCTTTTGTATACCAAGTGTACAGCCAACATTATATCGGTAGAAACAATAATAAATAAATATTTTCACACATTATAACACACAACTCAATCTAGTACCAAACTAAGCAGAACTTGTACTATGGGTACTAAACAACTGATATCAATAATATATATACATTTTTTTTGTAAATACATATTATACATAGAAAACACCCAAACTCTGAAACAAATATTTGCAGATCATACAAATATTTGGTCCGACTCAGGAATCGAACCAGAGGCCTCTAGCACAGCAGTCGCTTATGCTACTACTGCATCACCGAGGCAGTCAAATTGTATATAAGGAAAATGAAAAATCATTTCTTTCAAAATTTTAGCTCTCTAAATCTAATCTTAAAAATGATGTAACCATTTTGATGGAAGGACGATTTTGTTCTTCTAACTGTGTTAACTGCAACATTTATATAGTTTTGGCCCAGTGCTCTGCAACATAAATACGTTTAGCCATGCTTGATACAGTTTGTCAAGCGTGTACAATTCTTAGCTTACAGGGAGTATCTGCCTTTGCTGATTAATACATAATACAAAAGGAGAAATCAACAAATATACTGAAATTACATCTAGATAGTCTTTTCAAAAATACTAGCACTCCACAAGAATTATTTGTTGCTTGCTGACTCTTGCAACCTTATTTACGTCTCCTATTACCCATAGCATACAACACTCTTAATTGGTGCTCTGCTCCTATTGGTCTTAGCGTGATGATACTGTCCTGATCCTGTACATATGGGCTATCTAGCACTTAAAGAATTGTTCAAATCAAACCAGCTGATCCTGAGATTAGTGCATTTAAATGAATATGCCAGTCAGCTTTACATATTTGTATAGATTAGTTCTGATTATAATTATATTGCAACTCCAAAGATTTTAAAATGATTTTCCTTTTTCAGGGTAGTGAAGGCACAATACCCAGGGTAAAACCACTGAAGTACACATATGAGAAGGAGATAGTAATGTATGCACACTACAAAAAATTGGTCTATTTCTCAACTGAATGTGTATTCGCACCAAATGCATACAGGGGTCACGCTAGAGCTCTCCTCAAAGATATGGAAAAAATTAGACCTTCTTGTATAATGGACATTATTTATTCAGGTAAAAAATAGTGTTTTGTTATTTATAAGAATTGCCTTGTGTGCCAGTATTGCTAACCACAAAGCTTGCAACACATGGCTCACTTGTTTCCATGATTCATATTAATATTCTTCCTAGCCTTTATTATTCCCAAGATTTATTGGGGTTATCCGACCTCACTGTTATTCAGGTAAAACTAGTAGCCACTAGTTTAACCGTTTTTACCTTAATATCAGTTTTTTCATGGAGCGACCTTCACAACCCTGAGGATGAACTGAACTCAAAGGCTAAACTTATTCGAGGGCACTGACTTCTCAATAACGATAGTCATAGGTGTTTGTCGGCTTAACATGCTCTCCAAGCACGATTTGATACTCCGTGCTGCTGTTAAGATTTTCTTGCAAGAAAAACCTAACAGCATTCCGTCTCGCGAATCCGAACCCAGTAGCTCTTAACCAGCAGTCGCTTACGCTAGCCGCTAGACTAACGAGCAATTGCCTCAAAAAATATACCAACAAATGGTTTGATTTATTGAATACAATACCATACTAAGATTCTGTGTTGTAGGTCAGTCTACTTGCCTTCCGAGACATTATTAGGATTATTTTCTTAGCCATTTAATTTTAAATGTTATATTTTTACAGGTGAAACAATGTCTGTAAAAGAACAAGTTACATTACCAACACAAGGCATATGCACGAGATGTAAGTTTGTGTCGTCTCAGGAAGTGTGTAAAGCGTGCGTTCTACTTGAAGGTTTGAACAAAGGTCTACCCAGGCTAGGTATTGGCAAGAGCTCCAAAGCAAAAAGAATGTTAGAGGAATATAATTCGAAGCATGTTAATGGTAAAAATTTATTAGCAGATGCAGTCAATGATTTGAATGACGCCAGTTTAGATAAGAGTAACAATAGATATAAGAACAAAAAAAGTAGTAGTAATACTAATACTACATGTAATAAGAATAAAAATAATTGCTGTGAAGGTACTGGCAAGTGTCAAAACCAAGGTAGTACTGTCCATGAAAACGGAGGCAATAAAAAACTTAATACACTACTTGAACAGTATGGATTAGAGAAAACATCAAATGTACAGGATACATTGAGTCCAGAAAGTAATGGAACTTATTCCTCAGACAATTCTGATGATGAACCATCCCAATATGAGGAAGACGACACATGTTCAAGCTCTTGTGGCAAAATGGGATCATTACAAATTGGTTTCTGACAGAAATGACATAACATTACCAACAAAAATAAATACTATTATAAACTCTTTTAATTATTCCATTTATCATATCGCTTCATTCAATATCCACATATTTAAAAGAGGTTTTACAAATTAAAACAACACCAATGCACTTAGATTGTCTAACGCAATTTCGTAGTATAATACTCAATAGTTAGTACTAGCAAATTTATCAAGTAATTGAGGGTAGTATTTAAAGTTAAGTGCTGCATTTTAATCAAATCTATAGAAAGGAAAGAACCTCCACCCTGATACCATTGTGGTAAGGTTACTTTATTTTGGGATAATCCATTGGTCCTTATGCCCTTTTCAGAACGTAGGTAGATAGATATACACAATCGAATCTTTGGAACTCCTAGTACAATCCCAGTGCGAGTACACTTCCCTTTCTACGGAGTGCACGTCTGCACGATTAATATCATACTTTATCATAGTTCGTATTCCATAGATTCTTAGGAAAATATGCTACGAAATATTTAAATTTGTTACTGAATCAACGCTTTAGGTCAGTATAAACAACGCTTTACAGTGTTAGTATTACCATTAGCAATAGAAACATTGCGTATAAAATACGGGTAGTCACTTCATCGTTGTGTTCCCAACTAATCACCCCACAAATATAAGGAGTGTATTTTTTTAACTTTTTTACATTTTAAAAAATAATGTAAATTTAAAACAAACGTAGGTAATTAGCAACATTGGTCATGAAGTCGGTAACAAATTTTTTCTTCCTCCTTAAAATAATTTGTATACTTTACAAAATCAAAATCATCAATCGCCTAAGTGTACCTTTACACGTTAAAATTACATACATATAAACCAAAGTCACGTATTTCTATGGCTTTACTTAACGAACCAGACCTCCTTAACAAGTTGCAAGCGTTTTTCTTTCTGCATTAACGCCTAAATTCTCGTGTGTCATTGGCTTGCAAATTAGCTAGGACAGTTGTACTTATGCTTGTGCTTATTAGTTCAATAAACTTTATTAAGGCTTTTGTTAATCATACGACAATCGTATGGATGAAAAATAATTATTAAAAAAACCTATGTCTTTTTTTAAAAAGTCCCTATACTAAGCTTTAAACAAAAGACCCCACGGCACGTCACCCCAGCGGGATTTGCGGCTGGGCGGTGTTTCAGAATCGAACCAACTAAAACTACATAGTGTACCACTCTGCGCCTGAGACGGGAGGGATCCGGGAACTGTCGCTATTAACACGTCTGGGTCCCTCTCAGCGCCTGCCCGCACCATCTCCTGGTGAACTCTCAACTTACGCTTGCGCCGTACGTCGCCTCTTTGCGTCTAGCCTCTGAAGCGGATGGAGGGGTAAATCTGTCCTACACTCAGGGCGGGATGAGGTGCTTATAGGCGCGCCACCGCCGTCCCGGTTTGCGCGCGGCGGATCTGGTCCGAGAGGAGGTCGTCCTCCCGGGCCTTTTCCGTCGCCTCCTTCTGCGAGATGACATCTTCGCAGACCAGCCATGGAGCTAATGAAGGCCGGTAGCGAGAGATCTCCTCCGATGACTGCGACACGGTCGACACGGTGCGATAAAGCTCTTTTTTTTTATTTAAGAGTACCCCCTGTAGAGCTGACTAGTTTCGACGCTGACTCCACCCAAATTAGGCAAGAGTCGCCCAAATGTAGAGGCAGCGTCGACCAGCTTCGAAGCAAGCTATCGGAAGTACTCGTCGAAGAGCCATCTACAGTCGAGGATCAGATCTAGGTACTTCATCTGGGCCCGAACCGGTACGAAGACCGAGTTGACCTCTATGGATATAATGGATTAACAAGGCCTCCGTCTTATCCAGGGCTACCTGTAAGCCCAACGGCTCGATGCGCCCCCGACGACCAGGGAGAACCCTGGTGGCCAATCGCGCCGGCTCTTGGAAGTTCACCCCCCTGGCTCTGACTACAGTGACCTCGAAGGACTTAGTCGTAAACCACGTTCCACAGGAGTGGCCCAAGGACAGACCCCTTCGGAAAGCAGCACGACATGGGTCTTACAAAAAAACCAAAACCTTTTCTTTGTGCGAATAAAAAATAATAAATTTTCCGATAACCTTATGAATAGACGCTTCGATTTATTAAACCAAATTCAACCTAACAGACAGAAAAATAGGAACTTGAAAACAGCGCAATGCAATTTAAATGACATTATAATTTGCTAATGCGCCTGGCTGCCATTTTGACGCCAAGTTGACATTAAACGCTTAGTACTATACTTTTATTTATGTATGACGTCACAAGGTCCTTAATATTTTTATTTTATTTACTACCATATCATAAACTATCATTACAGATTACATCTAATGCAATGGTGTAGGACTAAAATTACCAATACACACACAATTAACATTCCAAAAAAAGTTAATAATACACACAAAGCTACTCAAACACTACATCACAATGACTTATACAAAAAAAAACTAAAAAGAAAACTTAAATTAAACATACATACAACTCAACTAATACTGTACAAAAGAAAGAAAGAAAAATAAATCTATTGAATTAATCATCTTTTTTCTAAATTATTACTAGCAACTCGACGACGAAGCGAATTCATTCAGGGAACACGAAAACAAATCAATGCTGTCTGCCACCGCCACCATATTAAGCGCCCGAAGCGCGAGTGTGAGCGCAGCAGGTTCTAGCACATGTATGTGACAAGGTTCTAGCGCAATAGCACTTTACGAGGCTTATACGGGTTCTTGTACTTGGGTTTGGTTAAATTAGTATACAGTTCATACAGTGAAAATATAATTCAATATACGCAGTTTTAATAGGTGATGCAATAAAATTTGCGCGTTTCATTTATCACTACATATAAAAATACACTGAAACATCAAAAATATTTTATTTTTTTCTATAAACAGGAGACGATTTTTTGTAGGTACTTCTACAGTCAAAACCAAGTCATACATCGTTTTACGCCTGTTATTTATTTGAGCCATGTATTTCACTCTTAATACGATTCATCATCCCGTTTAATTCGCTATATGTACACTCGTGTTATTTGACACCTTGAAACATCCCTTGATGATCATCAATTAAAGATATAAAGAGAACTTAAGGGATGAAAGTAAAGAATTATGTCAAACACTCAATTATATTATTATCAGAAGTCCACAATTCAAGGAGTTTAACGAAGACTTTTTCGCGAAAACAAAAAAAAATATAAATATATATATATTAATCGTCTTGTCAAACCAAATAAAGTGATTTCATTATATAATTATGAATAGAATAAATCTCCACTGATTCAAATTCTAATAACTTTTTAAAATATGCCTACAAATAATTACTAGGTGGTGTGAAGCGTTTCCGACCTCAACGTGAAGGTAGACGCACTCGTTATATGAACTAATGATTGTGGTTGTGTATCGTTGCGTTTTTATTGAGCATCGCTAGGCAAAGTGTGTAGAGTCCAAGGAGTTTATGTAGAAAAAACGTCTTATGTCATCATTAAGTGGAAAACTTTTCAAACCACCTACATTTTTTCTTTAAATTGCACGTTTCGCGTTCCTCTAAATTGTCTTAATTGGATTGTTATTCCACTCGCACTACACTACATAAATTTTTGTAACATTATTATGGTCATTTCACATCAACAAAAAAAACATGGGGATTAAATTATACGAATTTATACTATTGCTGAGTACCAGGTCTACGTAATGTAGGCGGGCGCTCTGGACTCTATACTCTCGCGGCAGACGGGACAGTTGTCCGTTATTTGTTCTGAACAGTCCTCACATAAACATACGTGGCCGCAGGGGAGCAAGATAATCTGAAACAAATTACATATTCGATGGAACTTTTTATTTACAATGAGATAAACGAAAAATAGGATATTCATAATTTTATTTTTGAAGTCAAAACTTCATTAACCGCGTTGAGTCCTTTTTGGTAGGAGAAAATATTACGAGTTCTAATCACCGCGTCACCGACATGCTGACGTCACAAAACGTTTTGGCCGCGTTGAGCAAAAATCAAAAATAATTGGCACTCGGTTGGCCTAGCGGTTTCAGTGGTCGCCACACCACTTCCTAATGCGCCAAGTGTTGTGGGTTCAAATCCTACATGGGACAAGAAAAAAAAGAAAAAAATCAATTTTAACATTATGAAATTTCTAATTTGACACATAAATTTTCCAAATAACATCTAAGTTGTAAGTTTTCACTTCTACCGGCAGTCTTACCAATGTTTCTGTAGTCAGAAAAACTCAATAACACTTTTAGGCCCGACCCGTGAATCGAAACACTGAACCAACTAGTTGTAGTACTAGGCAGTTGACTTATGAAATACTATTTTAAATATAAATAGAAAATATTACCTCTTTAGGATTCTCAGTGCACACGACGCAAACCTGCACGTCAGCGAGGTTTCTCTCCCTCGCGTGAGCTCTCCGCTCCCTGCGGCCGGCCGCCAGCTGACGCTTCACGTTGTCCTCCAGCGCTCGCCGCTTGCGTCGCTTCATGTACTTGTACACTATGCGACACGAGGCCGCCATTGCTACGGTACCGAATATCACTACCATTACCCTGTAATTATACCAAATAATGTTGGTAAACATCGACTTAAAATCTACAAGAGATACTTAGTTAGGGCCTAGTATAAGTTTACGAGCGACGGCGAGTGCGTTAGGCGATCGCGTCGAAGTGAAATATACTCACTGGGCCGTTTGAAAAGTTCTAATGTCACCATTTATAAATACATTAAGAATAGGAGACAAAGTTATATGCATAGTCGCGCATGGGAAGCAATCATTACAAGGTATTCTTTTATTGATATCTTCGTTTTAGTTCAGTGATATTTTCTTCAACGATATTTACAAAGGCATCTTCAATCAATACAATCCTATTTTTAGGAAAAAATAGTTGTCAATTTGATAACTGAATTTGCAAGAAGCAAACAAATCTAAGTACACACGGAAAACAAAATACTTAGTGAAGTTTACACGTGGGTCCTGTTCTAGTAAGTATTTTGTTATTGTGTGTAATATCTGTTTCTGTCTATGTCCCTAGTTTTTTAAATAAAAAGAAATAAATATTTCCGACATCTAACACACAACGCCATCTAGTCCCAAACTAAGCAGAGCTTGTGTTATGGGTACTAGACAACTGATATAATACTTATATACTTTTTTTTTGTAAATACATACATATCATACATAGAAAACACCCAAACTCCGAAACAAATATTTGCAGATCATACAAACATTTGATCCGACCCGGGAATCGAACCCGAGACCTTAGGAACAGCAGTCGCATACGCTACCGCTGGGCCACCGAGGCAGTCAAATATGAATAGATTGAATAGCATAGTAGTAGTAGCAGATACAGTGACTGACTACTATAATATCTCCTGTGTAGTTGGCTGGTCTCCATTGAGATTGAGACTGGCCGCCTTGGCCGAAATCGGGGAGGAGAACATAACATCAGTCGATACACGGATTAGATAGAAGTAGGTAAACAACACAAGACTCACCTTAGAAAGTCCCTTGAACTAGCCAGCCTCTTCAACAAGCTGGACTTGGTGGTAGTTGTCAAGTATAGCGGCAAATCGTCTTTGGGTGGTTGTATTTTGAGCGTTCCATTCTGGCCTCTACTGAGCTCGCCTATCGCAGTGATGTATGATCCGTCTCGTAACATCTCCTCCATGGTCTGGAGGCCGCGCTGTCGTACGCCGTAGAAGAAGCCCCACACGTGGTCAATGACTCCCGGAGACATTGGTTCAAACTTATCAGATATTACGTCCATATCTGAAATTTTTATATTTTACTTTTACTAACTAATCTTTTTTTTGACTGGAATGGAACAATGCAGATCCAAAAAACTTTGTGGTCTAAGTTTTATGGATCTGGAATCTGAAAGAATACAACACAGAGAGTAGTTTTCTGCGTTAAAAAGGATAAAGAAGAAGAGAACCTAAACATCTGTCTAGTAGTCTATAGCAACATCAAAGGACACCAGATATTAAAAACTTCCTTTTGACTAAACCATTTTGAACAACAACAGATGTAGGTGAATAATGGGTCTCTCAAGATAATATTAGTTAAAATGGTGTAAAAACGGCTGTTTTTGTGTAAAATTTTTAACAAACGACAAACGACTCCAAGAACTAGACTAAATTGAAATGGGAAGCACCAGCTTTTGAATAAATAAAAAAATCACCAAAATCGGTCATGTCAAAATTTCTGAGGTAACAAATATTAAAAAAATTACAGTCGAAATGATAACCTCGTCCTTTTTCAAAGTCAGCTAAAAATGACAAATTAATCACAATTCAAGTTAATCCATATTTGTGATACCCATAGATAATTATTTGTATTAAAAATATTTTATACTGAAAATTTCAACTAGTTTTCTTTTGTAAACCTAACATCTAGAAAATTTGATAATTTTCAATAATCAATTTAGTTCAAAGCAGTTTATTTTTGTTAAATTTTTATTAAGGTGTATTGTACACAACAAGAGAGGTATGATTCATATGGTAGTTTATTTATTTCGTTACTTTGCTACTATTTTATGTTACTAGGTTACACCGCTTGAGCTTACGTACTTCTGTGGATCAATAATGTAACATGTTATTGGAGGCACAAAAATGGACATAGAGTACCTTCTGTTCAGAACCCAGGAATAGAAAAACATTAACCCCAAAAAAGCTCTGATCAAGCCACAAATTCACTTTCATCATTCTTTTGATATTTTGCAAGTTCATGAATTATTAAAATAAATATAACTTTTCAGAGGTTCAAGCATCTGCATGAAGGTTATTACTAGGAATCTTGCCGCTGGGATCACTAAGAGTTTAGTATAACCCATTCCGCATAGAGACTGAATGGTTATGAAATTAAGGTGTATTAGGCTCTAAGAATGATTTTTAATTGAGGGGAATACATTTATCTGGCAATTACAAAAAGTTGTCACACACATATACATAGGAAATTAAAATTACATAAGAATATATAATAAGAAATTAATACCCATTATCACAGATTTTGTATCACATTAACTGGCTTAGAATAGGGCTGTCTGTACTATGGAAATCTGTACAACAGACAATTTAAAACATATTGTGTAACTCACCCAGTAACTCAGCTGCAAGTGCATCCACCACTTCAATACTGTACTTGCCATTGTTCAACACAAACGGTGTGGAGTTACAGACCTCATGAATGGTACGGGTCTGGTCTGACCAAAACCCTGCCGACGTTCTAGCTATCACATGCTCTTTTATGGTCAGCCTGAAATATTTGAGAATAATATTATTACTTAAAACATGGTCTAGAACGTTCAGTTTTCAGTAGCAGTCAGTTCGATTTGTGTATATGACATGGATCTACTTGAGCCATCGATTTTACTGCCAAATTTCTTATCTGGCTGCAGTGTTCTTTTAGGATTGTTTTTTTTTCTGTGAAGTATGTAGTGTTATTAAGAATCCTACACCAACCAGTCTGACCTGAGCGTGGTATAGTAGATCAAAATTTTTTTTCTAAGGAGATATCTATCTCCAGCAGTGAACTGTTAAAAGCTATCGATGATGAAACTTATAAATGATTATTTTATCTTACCTCCCTAACTATAATTACGTGATTATATAATAAAAAAAAATCATTATACAATTTTGTTAAATCAATACAAACAGAATATTTACCTCTGAATGACCCCAGTAACAGAGTTGTTATAATTACTCGAGATGGGGTTTCCAAGTGGTTTCACAAGCCCTCTGATGACAACATAGGGGATTATGTTGTTGGGATACTTCTTTAGCTCTTTATTCAAAGTGCAGTCTATATCCAACACCGGTGCCGTCTTCAACACAAAAAAAGTTCAAAAATAGTTTATGGGTTAGGGTTTAAAATTAACATTAGGTTAATTTTAAGCCCTAGTTGAAAATACAATTAAAATAAAAAGAAGCTCTGATAACTAGAGAGGTCATATTGCAATATTGAGATTATTTAAATTCTTACTTGTAGGGCATTCAAGATATGTTTACATTTGCTCAGCTGTTTTATACAAAAACCTAGAATTAGTGAGTCTATTCCAAGGATTACAGTCTCGCCGATAATTTCAGAAAAGAAATCCATTTCTTCTGTGACTTTTACGATGTTTGCTAATTTCAAATTATTAATCGAAATACAACTCTTCCATTCTTTGAAGGTACCAATAAATTTGAGAATTTCTGTAAAATTTTAGAGTGACATTATCATTACTGAGTTGACGTTTGCGTTTTGATTCCTATATTTGTCTAACTAACAAGTATTCACGTCACACAAACTCACTAAGCGCATCGTTTGAAAATCTTTTCTCTTTTAGTATTTTGAGTACTATGCCTAAAGTTATTAATAACTTTAGAAAGGGAGGGAGGACGTGCGGACACCGTTGCCGAAAAGCTGTGGGGTGTCTTTGCAACCATGGATGGTGTCAGGATCGCCAGGCCTACAAAGTGCGTGGAACTGCTCATTTCAGACCTGGACGATTTCGTGACAGTCGAAGATGTTCGCGTTGCGATCCAGGTGAAAACTGGTTACAGGGCGGGCAACGTTAAGGTTGGCACCATCCGTTCCGGTCCAGGAGGCCATGGTACGGTGTGGGTAAGCTGTCCCATAGCGTTGGCCAAAATTTTGGGCGACGCCAGAGTTACATTGACAAATGACTCTGCCCTGCCTGATGATGAGAATCCAAGAGTGGTGGTCACTATCCTCAATGCGAAAAAGAAAAATGCAGCATGTTGACCCACACTATGGCGGCCTGGTGAGATGCTTTTTCACGCCCCGCTTAAAGGACCCGGGATCATAGTGGGAAGGAAACACGTGCGCTTGTAGTGAGTTCTAGGTCTTGACCACTCGGCAGAGGTAGGCAGAGTACGAGAACGTTTGTCTTCCACTTTAAAGCGATAACTTCCAAGGCCGACACGTGTTGTTCTGTAGAGGAAGGTAGAGCTACTTATTGAGAGAGGTCTTCTCTTTTCTTGAAATATAAGACTTCCATGCTCCTGCTCCACGCTCTTGGAGTACTTCCTTCATGGAGAACGGAGATAAATATACGCTGCAGTTGCTTAAGAACAGGATTTCCCCTTGCACTTAGGAACTCAGTTGTAATTGCGTCCTCACCCGGGGGTTTTGCATTTTTTAGTTGTTTCAGGGGCAACTCAACTTTATTAATGTTGATGTCGGGAAGTTCGTCGGTATAGAACTGTGATTTCTGCTCCCTATATCATGTGGCCCCATACAGGTTCGATTACCGTCCGTACTCCCACTTTTAAACAAAATCTCCCCTGATAATATTGAAGTGAGCCCTTGAGGTCTTATGCAGGGCTTTATCTATGTCTTCGTACATTACATTAATTCCACAACATCATCCGAGTATGAGGTGGTTGGAGTACGTGTGTGGTGGTCGTACAATAATAATATTTAACACTTTAATCTCCTTTCTAAAGAGTAGTCTTGGTCCACCAGTGACTATGACGATAGACAAAAGGTAAAATGAAAGTCAAGCAATCCTTACAAGTAATTTTTTTATTTGTTTTTAACATTAAATGACAATTTTTTTTGTATACTTATATTATTAGGTATAATAGACAGTTTAATTTCTCCTTCTGCGAACCCTGGATATTCTCCACGCATTTGGTTCCTCGTATTTGTTGTACAGAGGTTCCAGTCGTTGGTTCTTTTTAAACTTGGACAGTTTGGTTGGGTCTGAGAACTTGAAGAATGCTGGAGCAAACTCCACCAGCCACTTGGGATCGATAGTTGTTACTTCTCGCATATACTCCTTCGTTGTCTGCACCAACTCGTGGTAAATTACCCTGGTAACAAAACAAACGTCTCTTATAGATCATTCTACATTGCACCAAAGAATAGAGAATTCAGAATATCTCGCTACGGATAGAAGCAATATAATTAACATCGTCATATTATGTAGATAGCCAGTTCCCTTTACATGGCGACGGTTCTGAAGTATTAAGCGACAAAAAACTTATTAAATTTTCAAACTGATTTGAAGTCAAAAAATATTTTTATTGTCATTAAAGGTATGTGTCCAGTAATTGACATTACTTTTTTAAACTTTAAGATTAACTGAAAGGTGGCAGATGGATGGCCATAGACTGCGGTATTCATTTTCCATTGAGTGGGTTGTCTGTTAGTATTCCCCTGATACCATGAACACAGAAACCTAAAAGAAAATTTTTATTTCCCCACTCACCATTCCGGTTGTCTGTTGAAGAGAGCACTAGATGGATGGATGTAGACGACCTGGCTGTCGACCAAGGTCCTGTACCCTTCTTGAGGATCCTTCTTGGCAGCGTTTCTGAAGAATCCTGAACAAATTGTCTTCTGTATCCGTACAGTGTTCTTGCCCGCTGACACTACGTCTAATTTATGCCTGTTGAAATTAAAAAAATAATTAGTAACACAACTAATGATTTACAAAAAAAAATAGGAATAATAAACTATACTATGCCAGAAAAACGTTAATTCTTATCTTAACGTTTACTGTCAAAATATTAACTTTTGAAGTTTGTTTATGCCATTGTCGTTATTTTAAATTTTTTTTTTTCCATTTTGGTGTTGCTGCCGTCAGTACTCTATCGCAAAAATATAAATGGAAATTTAAAGAATTGCCCGCATGTATTTTTTTAAATTCATCATCTCATCATAAACTGAAATTCAGTTACCATCAAGTGAGTTGTCTGTTAGGTTTCCCCTAATACCGGGAACACAAAAAGCTTGAAGAAAAAGTTAAATTATTAGTACAAAACAAAAAACACATTTATGTGAATGCCAGCTGTAGTCTATCTACTAAGGCTTCGTTCACAAGTACTGACAATTTTTGTGCTAAAACTAATAAATTCTTATTTAAATTGGTTCTCTCGTTGTGGAGATTTTTCAAAAAATGGCATTTTTTTATTCGTGCTGTTATTCAGACGCGTTTAGTTAAAACAAGTTAGCATGACATTACAAAATTCCGATTACATACAAAGACATAGAAAACTAACCTATCCATGATTCCCAGCAATTGCTTCCTGACATCCTGAGCCCGTTTCAACGTCCTGATCTGGACGAAGTTTTCGTAGCACCAGGCGTTTGAGAACTTATTGTTCCTCCAGCTGTTGTAGACAGCTAATAACGTGAGGTGGTCTCCCTCGGGCTGGTTGAATTTAGCTTTCTTCTGGTCCGCAAGCGCTTGCTTGTCCTTAGGTCGGTAGAACACATTCTGGACGCTCAACATTGAGACTATGGTAAGGATCTCGTCTGAACACTGCAGTGCCACAGACATGATGAGAATTTTTGACAAGTTCGGCTCGAGAGGAAATTCCGCCATCTGTAACAATAATAAAAATATTAATGAGCTATATTCATATTTATTAAAAAACTAACTGACACAGCGAACTTTGCACCACCATATTTTTTTGCAAATATTTTCTAAATTTCCGGAAAATAAATGTTTTAGTATTTATACCCGTCTTAGTTTCCAACGGGTAGTGTACAGTGGCGGACTTCGGAAACATAACACTTCCAATTTTGTTTAGTTTTTTTTCTATACAAATCTTGTCCTGACAATAACAAACTCATAATAGAAAGAATTATCCAATTTATCGATGCAGTCGATCAGAAGTTGTGTGCGTATCTACATTTCGGTGATTCAGTTTTATCTATATATTTTAGATAGTACGTGTATGTGTGTACGTGTATGTTTCGAAGTATACATGTAAAGTGCAATGTATAATCAATATCGACTTTATTTGTGACTAGCGAATTCTAATTCAATAGACCTGAGGGGCTTCGCACGGAATTCTTTGAAATTCTCGGTTTTCCTCTAATATAATATGCATGTATTATTGTTAAAAACTGCATTAAAATCTGGCGAGTAGTATAAATAGTATAAAAGATCGAAATTAAAAGACAGCGGAAGCGAGAGAACAACTTTTTTTACTTCTTGTTGGCAAAAAACTAAGAACTGGTAGTTACCTTAGGTGGTTACTACAAGGGGAACAGTGAGGGCAAAAAAAATTAAAAACTGGGTCCCAGATTGTAATAAATAAACGAACATAGTACACACCCTTCTTCCAAGTCTGGTGAGCAATCCTTCAGAATCCAGAGCGGAGAGCGAGTGCAGCTGTTCCAGCGCCATGATCAGCGACTCGACCGGTGGAGCGTCCATGAAATCGAAATGTAGCAGGTCGTTGATTCCCATTGTCTTCAATTGTAACACCTGAAATATACACAACATTGTCAAATTTTTAATTGTTGGACAGTTTCAATTATTTGGTTTGGTTTCTGAACTATGTTTGTACATTTATTTTTATCCTGGTTAAAAGGATTAAAACTGACTGACTCTGACTGCTTCTGTGGCGCAATAGTAACGTATGCGACTGCTCTGCTTGAAATCTCGGGTTCGATTCCCGCGTCGCATCAAATGTTTGTATGATCTGCAAATATTTGTTTCGGAGTTTGGGTGTTTTCTATGAATAATATGTATGTATTTACAAAAAATAAGTATATATGTATTCATATCGGTTGTCTAGTACCTATAACACAAGCTCTGCTTAGCTTGGGACTATATGGCTTTGTGTTAGATGTCCGAAATATTTATTATTATTAAAAAGATAGGATAAAACTTGGGTAAATGCTTGGCTTATAGTTTGCCGGCTTTCCTGGCAATCATTATCTCACCTATTTACAGGGTATGCCTATGAAATGAACGTAATGACAGTATAAATATTTTTTTCTGGGGCAGTTCCCTTGGATACGTCAAATTTTAACTGACGAAACCATGCGCAGGTTTGGGTACCAGTAGCAGGTGAACCAATGTACAGATAGGTAATCCCTGGTTCCCGCAGCATAGCTACCTCAATTGTACCTGTACTTCTATCGGTTTGTTTAAGATCTGTCAGGATATTTTGGTTTCAAATAAAGTTTCTAAGCCCGATAAGTAAGCTAATTGGTGTGGTAGAGTGATTTTGAGGTAGTGTCGTTTTGTGATAGTGTTGGTTTGTGGTGGTGTGTCGTTTTGTGGTACTGTCGTTTTGTGGTAGTGTCGTTTTGTGGTAGTGTCGTTTTGAGGTTATGTCGTTTTGTGGTACTGTCGTTTTGTGGTACTGTCGTTTTGTAGTAGTGTCGTTTTGTGGTTGTGTCGTTTTGTGGTTGTGTCGTTTTGTGGTAGTGTCGTTTTGTGGTAGTGTCGTTTTGTGGTAGTGTCGTTTTGTGGTTGTGTCGTTTTGTGGTAGTGTCGTTTTGTGGTAGTGTCGTTTTGTGGTAGTGTCGTTTTGTGGTAGTGTCGTTTTGTGGTAGTGTCGTTTTGCGGTAGTGTCGTTTTGTGGTTGTGTCGTTTTGTGGTTGTGCCGTTTCGTGATAGTGTAGTTTTGTGAAAATGTGATTTTTTGTCAGTGCCGTAGTGTGGCCTTCGGTGGCGGTGCCGGATACTCACGGTGGTGGCGAGGTTGGTGCGCTGTATCTCGGGCACGGGCGTGGGCAGCATCTCGTCGCGGTAGGCGCGCTCCGTGTACAGGCGGTAGCACTTGCCCGGGCCCGTGCGCCCGGCGCGCCCCGCGCGCTGCTTCGCCGCCGCCTGAACGTTATGCGATACACTTTTAATAACACTTCACAATAGTAGAGCTCACGCAGACGCGAGACGGTAACTATCTCAGTAGTTAACATTGGCTCTTAATGGCACAGCAATAACGTTGCAATTCGTACGCGTATACCGCCAGGACACGTAAGGAATTGTGGTCGTTTTATTTTTTTCGCTATTATCTCTCGTCTGTTAAGGCCCATACTCTGAATTATTTAGATATGTAGAAATTTCAGAAATCGCACATTAATGGGATACCTGAAATATAATAAAGTGCATATTTATTGGTTAAATCAAAGTGCACAAGGTACTATGATTTCCTGTTACATATTTCCGTCCCTTTTTATGAAAATAATTCTAAGGAGTGCCAGACAACGAGAAGATAAATAATACTTCATAATTATTTATTATATTACTTATTATTATTAATTTACTGAGAATACCCATAAAATTCGCTACTTTACGGTGATAAAAATGTTATTTCATTTTGATTACTAAAAGCAAACTTATTTTAACGGAAATTTAATTATAACCTTCTGACTAAATAGTAAATAACAAATTCTAACCTGTGAAATAGGCGTAACGACCAAAGAATCCATACCAGTCTTCGAGTTATAAACTTTCTGTTTCACAAATCCTGGATCCACAACATAATATATCCCATCTATCGTCAGCGAGGTTTCGGCAATGTTCGTGGCGATAACCACTTTTCTCGACCCAGGGGGAGCGGGTTCGAATATACGCGTCTGCATTTCAGATGGTAAGGCGGAGTAAACTGGCAAGATAATCAGTTCAGGGACATCGGGTCCCAAAGACTTCATTCTTTCATACAGAATCTCACAAGCCGTGTCGATTTCCTCCTGACCGGTCAAGAACAATAGGATATCTCCCGGAGGCTCCCTCAAATGAATCTGCATGACTGTTATTAAAGATGCATCCAGGTAATCCGTTTCAGGTTCCTTAGTGTATAGTACTTCTACAGGGAAGGTTCTTCCAGGTATAGTGAAGATAGGAGCTTCGAAGAAGTACTGGGAGAACTTGACAGCATCTAGTGTAGCTGATGTCACTATCAGTTTGAGCTCGGGACGTTTCTGTACAGCTTGCTTCAGGAGACCGAATAGTACGTCCGTGTGGATGGTGCGTTCGTGGGCCTCGTCCAACATGATAACGGAGTAGGTTTTGAGATCGAGGTCCATGAGACACTCGCGGAGTAACATACCGTCTGTCATGTACCTGAAGAAACAAATGTAATGTTAATAATCCTTATATAACAATAAACTATAAAAGTAATTCTCATATACTTTGAGCATTATATGTACTATTTGAGGACGAATTTGAATCATTTCTGTGTAATTAAATGACAAATAACAAGGTCGTAACCATAGAAATGCATATTTACACGAACGTGGACCCAACTGTATTTGAATGTCTGTAACAAAATGAGCTTATGGTTGATTCAAGTTTGTCTAATAGACCGGATGGCGTAAGAAAGCGGTTCCCGGATCCCTCCCTTCTCAGGCGCAGAGTGGCACACCGTGGTGGTTTAGTGGGTAGTCCGGCGAGTCAGTCAGGAGTCCCACACGAAGCGAACCCCTTGTACCCGCGGGGGGGGGGAGCGAAGTGCGTAAAGGCATTCCACCACGTCGGAAAAAAAAAAAAAAAAAAAAGTTTGTCTAATAGAAATGCACCAAACCCACCATGCTATTAAAGTAGTTTTACACTATGGAATCGCTCGAATTTAGAATAGGGCTAAAGATGTGACTTACTTGATAACAGTCTCAGGGCTGGTACAGTCCTCGAACCGAATGGTATAACCGACTTCTTGCCCCAGCCTGCAGCCGAACTCCTCCGCCACGCGCTTGGCCACGGACATGGCGGCCACTCGGCGCGGCTGCGTGCAGGCGATCTTGCCGCGCGCCGTCAGCCCGCACTCCGCCAGGTACTGCGTGATCTGGGTCGTCTTACCCGACCCCGTCTCCCCGATTACGATCAGGATTTGGTTATCGGCCACAGCCTATAAAATTTATAAAACTTTCAATTCAGCTCAGATTTATTGAATAGGAAAAAAATACGAATTTTAGAGTGAAATAGAAACGCCTGCAACTTATTTTTTTTTTTCAAAAAATGAAGTCATTAACATACATACAGTTCTAAAAAAATAAAGTCAAAGTTGCATCTAAATGAAAAATTAATCAATCGTTAGTTATATATCAAAATAGACAAAAGAAGCCACACCTTTGTTAGCTCATCCCTCAATTTGTAAATAGGCAGTGATTGTCTCTGCTCCAATAGAGACAAGTTTGTCTTCTTGCCAAATGAAGATTTCTTCCCACCAATCACATGTTTCTTCCACTCGGGGAGGTCTTGAGGAGTGATTCCAGTTCCTCTCATATTGGCAGCTAAAGCTCTCCCGTCGCTCTCTGGGAGAGGATCTATCCAGTTTTTGTTCAGACCCATAGGTAAACTTTCTATTTCTTGTTCTCTTTGAATCATTTTCTGTTCCCTTCTTTCTTTGGCCAGAGCCGACTGCATCATGGCCGCTTGTGCCAGGGAGCCATCAGGATTCTTTACTATTCTGACAGGAGACAGATCGTGTAATGCGCGTCCGTGACCCTGGAGGAATGGTGGTTCATCTTCTACCAACTCTATTTCAATGTCAGCTTCGCCATCTTCATCCTTCGGTAGCAGTCCAGTCTCCTCATCGAAGTCTGGCAGTTCACTCTTGTCTATTACGCCGGAGGATATCATCTGTAAAATAAATATTGCTTTTACAATTTTGTACATGCAGTCAAAATGTTTGAAATTGAGTATTATTTTAGGAATATAATGTTCTAATAGTTATCAAATAAAAGATCTATTTCAATTACTACATCAAAAAATATATATATATACACCATGGTCACCATGCTGCATTGTTCTTTTTCGCATTGAGGATGGTGGCTACAACTCTTGGATTCTGCTCATGTTTTCCATCAGGCAAGGCAGAGTCATTTTGTAAGCTTATACATAAAAAAAAATATCTCTGTCACTATCTGTTATGGAGAAAATAATGTCATCAAATAAATGACTGCATTAATATTTCTAAATATTATAAAATAAATAAATATGTTCAGACATTTTAACACACAACGCCACCTAGTCCCAAACTAAGCAGAGCTTGTACTATGGGTACTAGACAACTGATATTAATACTTATATACTTTTTTTTTTGCAAATACATACATATTATACATAGAAAACACCCAAACTCCGAAACAAATATTTGCAGATCATACAAACATTTGGACCGACTCAGGAATCGAACCCGAGACCTCTTGCACAGCAGTCGCATTTGCTACCACTGCACCACAGAGGCAGTTAAATTATATGTCACACCTGTTTGATCTCCCATCTTTCAGGGCTCGATATCCTGGTAACCCTCTTACGGCTGGAGTCCTCGTCAGGATCTAGCCCGCCTTGCAGGCCAGCGAGTACGGTCGCATTCGGCGGAGGACGATCTGGGTTACGACCTTCTCGTTCAGCCTGAAATAATGAAGATTTAGTTGCATCCAGGATAGAATCAAATATTGATAAATTTAAATATTTGATCATTAATTATAATTTATAAGTGTAATTCATTAATTATCATTATAATATTTTTTTTTACATTAATTATATATATATTATAGTCTCTCACACAGATCTTTTGTTTTCTGGAAATTTCTGTGTATATTTTGATTTAACAGATTTTGTGATTTTGTGTGAGAGAAAAAAAAAATGTATAAAAAAAATAAAAAAAATTTAATCTTATTTTTAAATATATATATATATATATAAACAAATACATTTCCAAATAATATTCTTATTATTATTACTAACTTTGTTACGGCTTACGGGAAAGCTAATAACAGTAAAGTTCGTACATGTATAAGTTCATACGTTTTAAAAAGCTTTTACAATTACTTTCTATTACTGAACAGACCTTACGATGAGATATCACACATACTCAAGAGGTTTTTTTAGTAAACTGTTAAAATGGCGAATTAGTTAGGAAAGTTTAAGTATGAATCAATCATATTATGGCATTTTATGCTTAAATAATGGCTAGTCTTACCTCTAAATGTGCATGTGATGTTGGATTCAGATCTTTACCAGTCTCTTGACACACATCTTTCATTGTGAGAGACACTTTCTGTCCAGTGACTGATAGGACCTTGACCTGAAAATTTAATAAGAAATATAAATATGTAATATTTGGGCAACAGCTGTCTTAAACATCCGTTTCAACAGTTTTGTTCCAGATCCATTTGCGTAAAATTTGAAGACATTATAATGTCTTTGGTGTTTGACTAGAGACAATAATTTGGCTTTTAGTTATTCCTAACTTAATTTAATATTTACTTATGCATATCATCATCATCATCATCATCAGTCCGTTGCAGTCCACTGCTGTACATAGGCCTCTTGCAAGGAAGACCAAATAGCCCGGTCTGTTGTATTTTTGCATACAGTAGCTGCCAGCCCTCCTATGCAAATCGTCCTGCCATATATTGTACTTATGCATCATTTCTTTAAAAAAATTAATGATTTAATAAAAAATTAAAGCAAGAAGAAAGATACCCAAATATTTAAAAAAATTTTATGGTGACAAGCAAAGAGATTCTTTTGGTTACTAAGCAAAGTGATGGTTAACCAAAATAAAGATCCTGGACCAAGATATATTAATCTAGAACATCATTATCTTCCTAGCCTTTATTTTTCCCAAGATTTATTGGAGCCGGCTACTAGATTAACCGGTTTTACCTGAATATCAGTTTTTACACAGAGCAACTGCTATTTGATCTCTGCAAACCTGAGGGTGAATTGAATTAGAAGGTTGAATTTAGTATATTTGAGGGCACCGAATTTCCAATAACGATTTACATAGATGTTCATGACAACCGGGACCGACGGCTTAACGTGCTCTCCGAGACACACGTGGGCAACTCCATCTTCTATACTTCGAGTTGCCATTCGGAATTACTTGTAAGAAAAACCCAACAGCAGACCGACCCGGAAATCGAACCCGAAACCACTTGAACTGCTTAACTTTTAACTTACTCTAACCACTAGACCAACGAGGCAGTCCAATCTCAATCTTAAACATACAGTGAAAAACAGGGAAACATTAAACCGTGATGACTGGTACTGGCTAACTAATTAATAAACTTCTTACCTTGACTTTATCCCCTCTGTTGACAACATCAGAGACATTAGTCACTCTGCCCTCTGACCTCAGCTGTGAGATGTGTACCAACCCCTCCCATCTCTTTCGCACTCCTTCAATTTGTACAAAACACCCGAATGGCACTATGTTCGCTACTCTTCCACTGTAAATCTGTAACAAAGTATTTTACATCGGTTAAATTCTTCACACCACAGTAATGACCTGTCCTACAGTTATTAAAGTACACTATATTATAAAATATTTTCACATGACATAGGAATGTAGAAGAGTGATTGGAATAGAGGGCAAATAAGCGGACTTTATTGTTATTGAAGTAAGCTGGTGCAGATTCTGGGCAGCCATTGAATGCATGCAGTAAAGAACTACTTGTGTGAAGAAACATGGGAAGCCTTTGTTCAGCAGGTTCTGTATAAGATCTTAAAAAACAATCATCTCATTAGATTCACTTGTAGCTAATATAGTTTTTACTAGCCTGATGATCTAGTGGTCTGTGAGTCCCAACACAACTATGATTCTCATTAAGATTAAATCCAGTATCATATATATGAAAACATTACTAAGAGCAAGAATTTTTCAATCGAACAAAGCATTGTCCCATGTAAAGATTGAATCCACAGCACTCCATATAGAAGCTGCATGATAATTCTTTAAACAACTATGACATTTCTGCAATTAGTTAGTGCTAGTCACACAGAGCCAATAACTGCATTACAACTGAAGATATAGATGTGCACCTTGAATGATTTTTATATTTAGGTTCAGACCTTTAATGGTATCACTGAGTGTTTTTTGTTTTTTTTTGTTAGTACATTAGCTTTTGAAACATTTAATGTAACGAAATTCATGTAATATTAATACTATTTTACCTAAAAATCTGACTTTTAAAAAGAGTGGCCATGAGTTTCTTTGCCAGTATTCTTCTCATAAGGCCCTATGCATTTTGGAAACTGAAAGTTATGGATCAACACATGCAGGTAGTGAATTTTGGTGTTTTCACCTAATTTACCTTGACAATAAAAAGTACATCTGGCGTCTGTTTGTGTCAATATATGATGTAGCTTCAGTTTAACATTCATAAATGTCACTCTTTGTGTCTGAATTTGAATTTAAACTGTGTAATGAGTATTGTTTGACACAATAAGGCTAAAAAGCTTCACCAATGCTCACCATTAGCTTTTTATGTAGAAATATTTAAGTATGTTGATCAAAAGTTTGGCATGTTGTACTTAGTTTAGGATCAAACTTCCCAGAATGAGATGTAAAAATCGAAATGAAAATAATTTATTCATGGTCCACAGAATGCAATGCAAATATGTACAATTGAACAGTATGTAAGGATGATATTATTATTTATTAAATGGGTATTTGCATAAAAAGTTGGGCCAGACTGGGTCACCATCTCAGATGTGTGATGTTATTATTATTACCAAATGCAAAATTTGTTTCAACTCACCTTACCAGGCTCTGGATCATCACTCATATCAACCTCTGGACTCTTCTTCCTTGACTTTTTGCCATATTTGCCATATTTACTTTCTCTATCCTTTTCTCTAGATGGAGATCTTTTCTCTCTAGATCTAGACCTTTTATACCTGTCCTTTTCCCTAGACCTGTGACGGCTTCTTGATCTCTGTTTTCTCTCTCTATCCCCCCTATCTCTACCTCTGATATCCCTATCTTTGTCTCCCCTTTCTCTATACTTCTCAACTTTCTTTCTATCCTTATCATTTCTCAATCTATCATGATCACTTCTGTCTCTATTTCTACTACTATGATCAGGACTTCTACTTCTGCGATCGCGGCTTCTACTTCTGTGATCTCGGCTCCTACTTCTACTTCTTCTATTTCTAATTCGACTTTTATTGTCCTTACTTTTACTACGTCTCTTTCTATCCCTTGAATGTTCTCTCTTTCTAATGTTATCTTTAGCATCTCTACTGTGACTTCTTTCTCGCTTTTTAACTGTTTCAGTATGTTCACTTCCTTTCTTTATATGTTCATTTTTAACAAGGGTACCAGAGCTTGGTGCCAAAGCTTCCAACTCAGCCATAGCCTGGTCAACTACTTCATCATTACTTTTACTTCTTGATTCGTTTTTAAAGATTTCTTTTGATGTCAGTCTCACATTTTTCTTTGATTTTTCTTCACTTTCACTCTCCTCATCAGAAGAAAACACAGGAGGTTTCTTATTAGGTATAGCTAGCCCTGGGAACTTATTTGCTAACGGATTTTGTGCCTCATTTTTTAGATCACTTGTTTGTGCAGCATTGTTTACAGGTTTCATATGTTGTATGATACGTAATAAGTTTGTCATAAAAGAATCCGAAAACTCTGCTCCATTTTCAACGAGGGCTCTCTTAAAATTGTCAAAAGTTGGATTTTTGTCTGCTATATCGATGATAAATTCAGCTAAAACAAAAAATAACATGCAGATATATAACCTGGATATATCAGTTTTGTGATTTAAAGTAGATAATGCTATCCTTAAAATTAATAGAAAGAATTAACAATTATTAGAGGTACTCATAACGATGGCAATTTAATTAAATACATACATTGCTAGGGTAAATGTGTGTTGCAAAATATCATAAGAAGGGAAAACATACAATCACAATTCGTCTTACCTAAATCTTTGTCATTTAGCCCCAAATGGTTGTCCAATTCAGTGCACACTTTGGACACCAGGGAAAGATGTTCTAATTTAGCAACTTCATCCATTTTATTATTTATAGTAAGCGAATTACAATCACAATCAATAAATTCACAACATAGCTTAAACGCACTACAAAAAAGAGAAAGAAAATAACGTCAAAGTCAAATTGACATTTTGCAAACGATAATCCTGCCAACGTCTTAAAAAAGTCTCTATCAATATATTTTTTGGAACCAAACCCTTTGCATAGCCTATAGCAAAACACATTCAAAGTACATACAAAAATAGATAATTACAGAAATTTACTTAATAGTAACGGTGCAGGCGAATAATAGTACTATCTGTAATTTTCAAATGTGTGTGCTTTTTCTTGTCTGTACTAATATTGAGATTCGCTCTTTCTAAGACAAATCAAATCTTCACTTACTCAAAATTATTTTGGAAGGCTATTGATAACCCGCTAGTGTTATCAATTAGTTAGTGTGTCAATTAGTGATTAAATGTGGATAATTATTTTTGTATTGGATACACTATTCATCGAGTATATGGTTGTAGTGGTATCAAGTCACGCTTAAATGGCGTGGAATACCAACCTTACACTTATGAAAAAGCTGGGAATTCATGTCTATAAAGTCAACTCTCCAGTTTACTTCGTTTATAGGTTTTATTCATGTTTCTAATTTTGATCAAAGTTTTAATTCCACATTAGAACAGATTATAAAGATATGGATCCTCTGCATATGGCTTTTATTCTATATTTCTGTCAATGTCAAATCTTGTCCTTGCAACACTATACCAGTGCTCAAAAAGTCAAAAATTGAATGGTTTGCAGCTAGCACCCCACCAATCTTTTTCTATTTAACGTAGCTAAATTAAATAATCTGTATAGTTTTAGGCAAGTTGAATTTTTGTATTCGTCAAGTTCATGTTACTCATATGATGGAAAATAATACAGATCATTCTGAACAAAACAATTTTAATCCCATAACCGTGCAAGACGTAGATGTAGACTTTTTACCAATCGTTTACGAAATAATACGAAGGTATCACATGTAGTGTTTTATATTTAGATTTGTGTTCACTATTGTTTGTGTCATATTAATTTTTTCTTTGTCGTTCAGTGTCGAAAGAGATTTTCATGACAACTCTGCTAAGGCGAGGGAATCTCAAGACTGTAGCCAACGAGTCCTCGAATTACAGAAGAAATTCGAAATCGCAAGAGCACAGGTAAACGGTATTTGAGTATTTGTTATACGTAACACTATGTTATCTACTATATTAGATAACAAATTTTGACAAATGGAAGCCAATCTCACATTCTTCATTTTATCAGTCAACAATGTACACAATCTTTACTTTAGGATTTTTTTCACTAAAAGAAATGCTCTTGTTATGGTAACTCTTAAATCATTTTCGTGCATATATTCCAAATTTTTGTAGAACATGTATCAAATGTTACATCTCTTCTAAATGTTTTTCAATTTAAAAAGTATCTGAGCCATCTAGAATTTGAATTTCTTAATGAAATGTTTAAATTTAGATAAAACAGCCACCACTGTCGGCTAGAAAATGAGTTACCTGAGAAATACATGATTATTGTTATGCCTCACTTATTCCATGTTAATGATACATTTATTCACAATAAGATGTGGCTTAGCACATTCTAGATTAGAATTTATCTCTGTGGCAGATTTTATTCAGATTTTTTTGTTCCATTTGTGTAAAATATTAGTAGTATTGGTAGGACAGGATGATAGCCTGTTGGCATTATTATTTATTTACTTTATTGCAATATAGTTCAGATTAGATTAAGACATCCTTTTTTGTTTACTTCATGCTAATTGGTTACTTTGAGTGCACACTCGCTAAAGTTCATATAGGCTATGTTCAGACTCGTCAACTGTTTCACCAATTTCAATAAAATTCAGCATATAGACACTTTGATTCTTAAAAAAGGTCATATGCCTCTCTTTTGGCAGATTCATAATGTCCCACTGCTGGGCTCGGTTCTCCTTTCAGGAGAGGGTTAAGGCCATACGTCCCCACACTGACTAAGTGTGGGTTGCCAGTCGGCAAGAATATGTTGTGGCTATGTTCCTTGCCTTTGTATGTTTTTAAGCCACCTTTTTGTTTTGAAGTCGTCCAACTAAGCTTCACTGTTATGGTATAATAACAACCGGGACTGACTGCTTAACGTGACCTCCGAATTATGGAGACGCTCATGGTAATACGCCACCAGCGGTCACCCATCTAGGTACTGACCGCAGCGTCATTGCTTACCCTCGGTGATTGTTTCTAATCATCGAGTGCAACTAGTCTATGAGCGCCTCATAGGTACCTACATAGTTGTTACTTTATAAGTTTATGGTTATTGGGTGGTGAAAGTCATAACTGTTGTTCCTAGCGTACTCTTATGATTTATTCACTTGTTTTTCTAGGCTATTGAGCTCATTACACAAATTCCGTTATTTGACATTTTATTGAAGACATTATATATACAAATAAATAATAGGCTATTTATTTGTTCTTTTCAGATCAAAAAACTCCCTGGCATTGATTACAATAAGCAGGACCAGTTGAAGCAGTTTGAGATACTCAGAACACAGTTGAGGCTGAAAAGAGAACTTTTGCAGAAGTATCGGAATATGTGCTCATTTGAAACTTCATTCAAGTGAAGTGTAAGAAATATAATGCCTCTGCGAACTCTATTCAGATACTTAGCCAACAACGAACACCTGGTGCAGAAACTTGCAGATTCATATCCTGTAAGGCGAGCTGCTCAGCTCGCTGTGTCAATCTTTTACAGAGGAAAAGAAAAAGTAGAAAAAATGGATCCACAGCAACTGAGTAGCTTCATGTCCTTTCTAAGACGGTTTAGCGAAAATATAAAAGAAGGTATCCAAGATGCGAAAAAACAAATCAAGAAGTGATTTGTGTAAATAGAGATATTGTTAGCTAATGTTCTTTTAAAATAATATATAAAATAATACACAATTTTGTCAGCTAGTTTTATTTTCATTCACTCTGAACAAACCATAAAAATATCCATTTACTTAAACTACAAAAATCACATAGTAACAATGGTACTGTGAAGTAATAAAATACTGCTTTATGATATGGTGTAAAGCCAGCTAGTCTCACCAACACTAATTCAATTATTGCTCATGTAACATCTGTAATGGTGCCAATTGTAAAATTGGAATAGATTCATACCTCTTCACATAATGTTATCTATAACAAACATTTTTCAGTACAACTGTTCAGCAATGTTATAAAAATATACTCAACTGAGTGAACAAAATAGCTTTAAATTTTAACAAAATAATTTGTCATAAAATAATAGAATTTTCAATAGCCACAATTGCCAATTATGTACACGCCGATAGATCTCTTATAGGACTAATTAATTTTATGAAATAGAATATTGCATTTGTGATAAATGTTATTGATATTAAAAATATTGTGAAGCATTTATTATAGACGAAATAGTACAATAGAAGTAACTATATAATTGTTGCTATATATAAAAAAATTGGTATTCAAAAATATCTATTATTCAAAATTTATTTCGGAGAGACAACGCTAAAGACTCTATTTACTAGATATCTAGATTTAGATATTTAGATTTACTAAATAACTTATATTTAGTAAATCTAAATACTTGTTACTTTTACATCGTGCTTTTAGAATTAACGTTAATAGTCGCACCAAAGAATTTATTGATATAAAAATAAATCCTTACATCTAGAAAGGAAAATATTTACATGAGTTATTGTAGAAAATCTAAATTTTCTGTAATCATGCGGCAATGTAAAGCTAATTATAGTATATGAAATCTAGATTAAGACAGCCCCTTGTGCTGGGAATTTGTTTCTGTGCTGTGAAGGATTTCCACCGAACGGCTTGATTCGACATTCATTAAATCATGTGTACAATGCCAAGGGCGCATTCCGCTATCACAACCGAACTTATGAATATAGACTTTAAAACAATGTTTACACGATTTAATATAGCTTTAAAAATACTATAATTTGTTGTCTTGTAACTGTTAAGGTCTTGGTTCCTTTGGATCTGGTCACTACCTCAAATTCAACAGTTATTACTAGCTGGCTAACTGTGTCTAGTCTCTGTGTTTTCTTCAGTGTGCAACATCACAAACATGGCTACCCTCTTCAAAGGGAGTAAAAGTCTAAAAGAGGAGCCGAAATTAAAAATAAATCCTATAACAAACAATTATAATCAAAGCTGATATCGTCACAAATCAAATGTCAAGTAGCAAAACTAGCAAATTTTAATGATTGAACAAGAAAATTTTACTATTTCTTTTATTGTAGATGTGTTAGGGATCCATTGTGCTTAGTGCTGCGATATTTCGATTTTTTTCCCTACCACTAATCGATTGTACTCTAAAAATCATCACGCGTGGGTTATCCGTGTGTGTCGGCAGTCTGTAATGTTGACAACTGTCGTCGATTATATGCGATGTTCATGTAGTGCTGTGTGGTTTAGTTAGCGGCGAGTGGCGTCTGGTCGGGGGGCTTGTCGTGGCGCTTGCGCGGGCGGCGCCCCCCTCCGCCCCCCGCCCCGCCGCCGCCCCCCGCGGTCGAGCCGCCCCC